>JAJOOR010005523.1:0-18178 GCA_036250505.1 Solanum acaule | reverse complement strand
TGTTGTCCTCGCTTCCGTTTGGCTTGATAATCTATGATAGCTTCTATCTCTCGGTCGTGCGAGGCAGTGACAGTAATGGGGGCCCGTCGGGGTTGGCTCCGGCTAGGGTCTTACTTGTCCTCATGATACGGCTTGAGGACGCTTGCATGAAATACCGGATGGATTTTAAAGTGGGGAGGTAACTCCACTTTATATGAGATCTTGCCCACCTTGGCAACGATCCTGAACGGACCCTCATATTTCCGCACTAAGTTTTGATGAACGCCCCTTAGTGCCTTGAACTGTCTTGGGTTGAACTTCACCAAGACCATGTCGCCTTCTTTGTAGTCCGTGGGATGCCTCTTGCGGTCGGCAAACTTCTTCATCTTGTTTGTTGCCTTGTCCAAGTAGGACTTGGCAGCGTCAAGCTATTTTTCCCATCCTTTGGCAAGATGGTAAGCTCCCAAACTCTTCCCTTCGAAAGCGGCTGGTAAGGAATGTGGAGTTTGGGGTTGTTGGCCGGTTGCCAACTCGAACGGTGTGCGCCCGGTGGACTCACTCCTTTGCAAGTTATATGAAAACGGTGCCATGACCAGGAGTCTTGTCCAATCTTTCTGGTGCGCACTGACATAGTGCCTCAGATAGCACTCCAACAAGGCGTTGACGCGTTCGGTCTGGCCGTCGGTCTGCGGGTGGAAACTCGTGAAGAAATGTAGTTTTGTGTCAAGTATCTCGAACAGCTCCCTCCAAAAGTTTCCAGTAAAGCGGGGGTCTCGGTCACTGATGATATGTCTGGGCAACCCCCAATACTTTACTACGTTCTTAAAGAACAATCGAGCGGCCTCCTTTGCGGTGCATCCGGCTGTGGCGGGTATGAAGGTAGCATACTTTGAAAACCTGTCCACCACGACCATGATAGTCCCATACCCGTCGGACTTAGGTAGGGAAGTGATGAAGTCCATGGTCACGCTTTCCCATGGACGCTCCGCTACGGGTAGTGGCTCCAGTAGTCCCCCCGGATGCCTTTGCTCCACTTTGTCTTGCTGGCACACAAGACAAGTCTGCACATAGCACTCGATGTCATCCCGCATACGTGGCCAGAAATAGATAGCCTCGATCAGCGCTCTCGTTCTTCGCTGTCCTGGATGCCCGGCCCACGGTGTATCGTGGCTTTCTTTGATGATCTGCCGCCTGATAGTCCCGAACTTTGGCACGTAGACCCTTCGACCGGACGTGAGCAAGACGTCATCTTCGACCCAAAAACACCTAGTTTTGCCTTGGACGGCTAACTCCATCAACTTCTTTGCCTCGGGATCCCGTTGCATGCCATCCCTAATTGCATCTTGAATGTCACAATGGGCTGTCGTGATGGCAGCAAGTTCGGCCTTCCTACTTAATGCATCGGCCACAACATTGCCTCTTCCTGGCTTATACTCCAAGACGTAGTCGAACTCGGCTAGAAAATCCTGCCACCTAGCTTGTTTCGGGGTGATCTTCTTTTGTGATTGAAAGTAGCTAGTGGCCACGTTGTCCGTCTTAACCACGAACTTGGAGCCTAGCAAGTAATGTCTCCACGTGCGCAGGCAATGCACTATGGCCGTCATCTCTTTTTCCTGTATTGTATAGCGTCGTTCGGTCTCGTTCAGTTTGCGGCTTTCGAATGCGATTGGGTGTCTTTCTTGCATTAAGACTCCCCCAATGGCGAAATCTGAGGCATCCGTATGTACTTCGAAGGTCTTTGAAAAGTCGGGCAGCGTCAAGACCGGTTCTTCTGTTATCGCGGCCTTAAGACCCTCGAAGGCTTGCTGGCACTCCACACTCCAAACCCACGGCTTATTCTTCTTCAATAACTCGGTCAGCGGCGCGGCCTTTGCCGAGTAACCTCTTATGAACCTGCGATAATAATTTGCAAGTCCTAGGAATGATCGTAGCTCGGTCACTTTAGTGGGCACCTCCCATTCTTGGATTGCCCGAATTTTTGCCTCGTCCATCCGTAGCTTGCCCTGACTGATGATATGGCCTAAGAAGTGTACCTCATGTTGGGCAAACTCGCATTTCTCCCGCTTAATGTATAGTTGGTTCTCCCGTAGGACTTGGAAGACTTTCCTTAGATGCTCCACGTGCTCCTCCAAGGTGTTGCTGTAGATGACTATGTCGTCCAAGTACACCACCACGAACTGGTCCAAGTAGGGATGAAAGATCTTGTTCATCAGTGTGCAGAATGTGGCGGGTGCGTTGGTTAGGCCAAAAGGCATCACCAACCACTCGTATGCCCCGTATCTGGTCACACACGCTGTCTTCGGCTCGTCCCCGTCTGCGATGCGTACTTGGTAGTAGCCTTTTCGGAGGTCCACCTTTGTGAAGTACTTCGCCTGGCCAAGTCTATCAAACAAATCTGCAATAAGCGGAATGGGATACTTGTTCTTAATTGTTACCTTATTGAGCGCCCGATAGTCAATACATAAACGCAAGGATTCGTCCTTCTTCTTCTGGAACAGTACCGGCGCGCCATAAGGTGCCTTGGATGGACGGATGTGACCAGCCTCGAGGAGCTCCTTCAACTGCTTCCTTAGCTCCTCTAGTTCAGGTGGAGCCATGCGATAAGGTGCATGCGCGGGTGGCTTGGCTCCCACCTCCAGCTCTATCCTGTGATCTACCTCACGCCTCGGAGGTAGGGTCTTTGGCAGCTTGTCTGGCATCACGTCCTTGTTTTCTTCAAGGACCTTTTCTATGATCGGTGGCAAGGACTCCTTAGAACCATTGTCTTCTCTCGAACTTGCAATGGTGGCTAGGAACGTCGGTTCTCCTTTCTTCATGCCTTTCACGATCTGCATGGCCGACAAGAGGGCGTGTTCTTCCTTCTTCAGGATCTTGAGTAAAGGTACCATGCACGACCCTTCCCTCTCCATGACCATGAGTCGTTGGAGGTAGGGGTCGATCATGGTATGACAGCGTTGGAAGAACTCCTGCCCTAGAATTATGTCAAATATATCTAAAGGAGCGACAGTAAAGTTCGTCTTACCTTGCCATTTTCCTATCGTGATGCTCACTCCTTGGGCGACTCCGCTCACGGGAGTCGGTGGGGCATTAACTGTCTTGAGGCGGTTGTTGCTGGGAACATAGTTTAGCCCTAACCTCTCCGCTGCCGTCTTGGTCATAATGTTTGCTTCTGCCCCGGTGTCCACCATGGCACGAGCTGCACGGCCATTAATGGAGATGTCTACATACTGCGCGCTGAAGCTTCCTGGCTTCTCCGTCTGCTTGGCTATTGCCCCGCACAGTCCTACCATGCCCAGCTGCGTCGTGCCCGCGTCCTGCCCTTGCTCTTGTGCGTCCTTCTCCTTCCGTTCGCGTAGGATAGCACCAAGGTTCTTCATTTCCGGGCACCTGGCATAGCCGTGTGGTCCTCCGCAGATGTAGCAGCCGTCTCCCTTGGTGGTCTGCGCCCTCTTTTCCGTGTAGTTCTGGCGCGTGAACCGTCTGTTGTCCGGCTTGTGGGGGTCGGGCTGTCTTGAGTGCGCCTGCTGCTCCTTGCCTCGGCCACGATCTCCCCCACCTTTGGCATGACTGCCCCTTGCATCCTTGCCTTTAGTCTTGTCATGCCGATCGTGCTTAAAGTCTGTTAAGGACTCAGCCTGAGTGATGGCCTCATCTATGGTTTTGACCTGACGCCGCTCCAACTCGGTCTTGGCCCAATTCTGTAGTCCATCCATGAAGTGGAACAGCATGTCCTCGTCCGTGAGGTTGGGGATCTGAAGCGTTAGAGTTGTGAATTCTTTCACGTACGCCCGAATGCTTCCTGTTTGCTTCAGCTCCCTGAACTTGCGCTTAACCTCGTATATGACGTTGGTAGGGAAGAAGGCTTTCTTGAATTCCTCGCGGAATTGCTCCCACGTGTTGATAATGCACGTCCCCTTCCCTATTTCAGCTTCCTTGCGCCTCCACCATAGCATGGCCATCTCGGAAAGATACAACACGGCGGTGTTGATCTTATTTTCATCACTTTTTACCCGACTACACTTGAAGTAGTTCTCCAAGTGCCACAAAAAGTTCTCCACCTCTTGTGCGTCACGGACGCCTTTAAACACAGGTGGCTTGGGAGCCTCGACCCTGGCCTCCCTATCATAGTCGGGTGACGCCGATCCTCCAGCTTCTCTGCCTTCCTTAAGTGCCTTCATTTCGGCTTTCATGGTTTCAATTGTGTTTAACGCCTCCACGAACCGGCACTCCAAGGAAGTGATGGCCTCCTTCATCTCAAATTCAGCCCGCTGACGTGCCTCCAATTCCTTACGGATGTTTTCAGTCTCTTCAAGGGTGAAGTCTTCAAGAGTTTTGAATTTGCCGTCGGCCACATTCATGCGCCGGCCTAATATCTCCACGGCCTGTCTTGCCACTTCAACCCTTGCGACCCAGTCTTCGCCAGCGGTGACGTCAATGGCCTCCTCGCCAAGTTCATCGTCACTTGCTTCGGTGGTCGAGGGTGGATGAGATGTTAGCGCCTCGCTAGGTGTTGGATCCGACAGCATTTCTTCAGGACTCTTTTGGTGCTTCTTACCCTTTCGGGACTTCTTTCCACCATCCGGGCGGATATTGGTGGTGCTAGCGGCGTTTATGTCCCCTTCGGTTGCCATTCCCTTAGTATCGAACCTCGCTCTGATACCACGTTGTCACGGACTTAGAGTGATGGCTAAAGTTCCGTGTGGCCCTTGACGGTTTACTCACTAGTCTTTCAAGCTTCTTGTAAACTCAAGGAAGCCTTTAGGACTTGGTTTGCTAAGAGAATGTTTAAGGAAAGTTTTGGAAAGAACAAAGAGAGAGCTTTTTGAAGAAGGCTATGTATTGAGCTTTGGAAGATTGCTTACAACTTTCTTGGTGCCTTTGCAAATGGTGGCACCTCTATTTATACTACTCTCCAAGGACTAAAGTGCAATTAATATTTACATGAGAAGTCCCTCAAATATTTACACTTTGGCCCCTATCTAGAGAATTCTACACTTCTCTAAAGCTTTCTTGAAATATCTAAGGGTTTCTAGCCTATTCTAGAAACCTCCACGCCTTCTTAGCTCCAAAATTTGCCTACGTTGGTGGTGGGACGTCACAATACGCTCCCAATTAATGGTTGTTTGAGGAAGAATTAGTTTAATCCTATTCATTTTATTTCAAAATCAAGTATCTTCATCCTGTTGCCTACCCATCTTTTTTCAGGTAAACAAAACTTATGAGTGTTGGTATACATTGGGAATATCTAAAGTGCTCATATATCAAGCTGGCTTTTTTGATTGCGACGCCAAAGATCCATCAACTATTGAGATGTTTATTCGATATTTAATCTTGTGAGTATTATTACTTTAGTAAAATGTTGTTCTTGTTCTTTCATCTTTAATGTGTTCATGATGTGATAAAAAAAAATACACCGAAATGTTAATATAAGCAAGGAATAGGCTCCCCCGGCTTAGTTCAAGTGGCAAAGGCTGAGGGACTTGTGACCTAGCCCTGCGCATAGGACTAAGCCTGGTATTTAGGTGGAGAAGAGTAGAGGGGCGGCCCCATGTCCCTGAGTTTAGAAGGCTGCGGTTGGTCCATATGGTTATATACATACATACATACACACAAACATTAGTTCTCAAAATTTCTTGAGTTTTATCTGTTGCCATCCTGGATCTTCTTTCTTGATGTTGAGTCCTTTTATCGTTTTGATATCACTTGACATCAATTGCTCATCTGCTTTTATGATGTTTGCACCACCCCTGCTCCTCCTTTTGAGGATCAATGAATATCAAGTGTTGGTTGAGTTTCTTTGATCTGCCCATTTTTCTAATGTACTTTGCAAGTTTTCTGACTTGGTCTGCTAACAAGAGGTGAATATAATGCATTTCCTTCTTCCCAGATATGATTGTTAAAGTTTCATAATCGGCTTCACTCTTACTTATACTGCATGGTTAGGTTCTGGATACTCTCCTCCTACTGCACTTTAGTCTCCCTGGTCAATAACACAAAGGTGGAAAATATCAGCATGTCCCATTTCCTTAATTTTGGTCATGCTTCCTAATAATAATCTACCTTGTGTATGTTATATGCAGATCGTTTGGTACATAGGATTGGATGGGATGTCCCATTGTTATTGCCATCCAGTCCTGTTCAATATTCGTGCTCAACACATTTTCAAGGCAAAGTTAGAAACTATTAGTTTCAATCATTGAATTAATTCTTTCTACCTCACAAAGGTAGGGGTAAGGTCTGCGTACATCCTACCCTCCCCAAACCCCACTTGTGGGATTACACTAGGGATGTTGTTGTAATCATTGAATTAATAACCAAAGTCTTACCAGCACTCGTCAAATTTGCCTAATTTGAAGTTATACTGCAGTAACAAGATTAATTAAAGAACTGGAACATTAACTTTAATAGGGTAAAAAAGGAAACAGAATGAGCAGAGAGGGAGAAGGGGAGGTCTGGACTGTTGATCAATGAGAAGGAAAATGGTCAAACAGGACGACTGAAACCAAAAGAAGATGTTGTTTTGCAGCTCAATTTCAGGTGGAGACAGGGAAGAAGATGAATTGTAGTGCAAAAAGAAGAAGGTGAACGGTGGAATCACAATGAGAAGGGCATTGTGTTTGTGTGACGAGAAGGGGTAGTGGTGTGTAGCCTGCCAAGAGGAATAAAGACGACTAGGAACTTCTAGGAGCTTTATATTTAGGCTCTGAATGGTCATTTGGTATTCTTATCAGAATGAGCCATAATCCAGG
Organism: Solanum acaule; assembly: GCA_036250505.1. Classification (NCBI taxonomy): domain Eukaryota; kingdom Viridiplantae; phylum Streptophyta; class Magnoliopsida; order Solanales; family Solanaceae; genus Solanum; species Solanum acaule. The sequence continues at coordinate 11,450 of JAJOOR010005523.1, read as the reverse complement.
GAAATAAGTCCTGCCAAACCGCAAAAGAGAAGATATGGAGTGTCTTTCAAAAGATAAGATACTGAGGGTGTCCAGACAATTAACCCACAGTTATGCAATCTGCAGACACACCAAAATGTTGGATTTGGCTGCGTAAGTTTTATTGTGACTTTGATCCGTCTACCAAATGACCTTTTAGGGAATTTCATCCATCATCAAGCACCTCCCCAAACGCCAAACCATAAAATAGTCTCATTTGCTTCTTCGATTCCTTCGTACATTGCATGCCATGTTGCCTTATTATTGATGCATCGTTCTTTTTTTAAGGTTGAACCGATCGGTAGCCCCCCTAAAGGTGGCACGACTTTTCACTTGGACACCTTAAGTAAGCCTTGACATTTTGAACACTTGACAACTTAAACTTTGGGTTATTAAACACTTTTTTCTGACAATCAATTAAAACTATAAAGTGTGTATTGCACTCCCACGTGATGTGGCATGATGACTAATTAAAAGAGGACATGTGGCATTTGGGTCTAGAATAATAATTAAAAAATAAATTATAAGAAAAAGTTAAAGAAAAACTATTTTTTCAGAAAAATAAATAAATAGAAAAGGTACTTCCTAAACCCCACATACCAACCCCTCCTTCCCCCAGCCATTAAAACTCCCTCACCAGAGTTTTTTTTTGTAAGCTCAAATGCCATATCTTGTAAATCTTGCATCTTCTTGATGCTGTTATTAATACCATTTATCTTATCAAAAAAAAAATTCCCTCACCAGTAGTCATCCCCCTCTCCATCATCTTACCTCACATTTCTCAATTGGTTCAAGGATCTTCTTCCCCATTCTATACAAGGAGGAAGAACTGTGTTTCTCTGGAAAAAATTAATAAATTTGTATGAACATTCCTGGAAAAGATGGAGTGCTTGACCCTTCGGGTGGCCCAGTGGTTTGGGCTTGGGACTTCCATGTTGGAGGTCTCAAGTTCGAAACCCCTTGCCAGTGAAAGCAAGGGGTTTGCCTTCTGGGTTGAGCTCGTCGCACCGGGCTTGCCTAGTGTGGGTTACCTCTCCTATGTGGTTTGCGAGCTATTGCATAGGAGCGGGGGTTTCACCCTGTGCGCACCCAAAGGATAGCGGCTACGGGTTTCCCTTGTCATCAAAAAAAAAAAAAAAGATGGAGTGCTTGTCGGAAATTTCTTGAAACCCAGATCTGAGTTTATATCTATATTAGACCAAAACAACATTCTTGACTGGAAAAGGAGTGAAAAGATTCTTTCTTTGAGGAATTGGAACAAAAATGGCAACAATCACGGGCGGGTATAAGCATCATAGGACCTTTGGTGAGTGGTAACATGACATTTTCAGTGACCAAAAGGGCTTTACCCAAGTTGAAACTGAGCTCAGAGTTAAGTCTCGTGACGTCTCAATTGAGTGGCCTCAAGATTTCAAGCACCCATTTGAGCTCTCCTGCTCCACTTTCTGTTCCTTTCAATCCCTCCCTTCAATATGTTGCTAGTAAAAATGGAGTGTTTTCCGGTGAACAAGATAACAATGGTAGAAGATTTTTTGATGGTAGAATATTAAATGGAGAAGGAAGAGATAAAGAATAAAGAAGAAGGAAATAAAAAGAATAAAATAACAAAAAATATGGTTTTTTTAGGCTCTTCACGCGTCTATTTTGTGAATACTATGCAAGTTGCCAAGTCAGCGAAAAGTGTCAAAATGACACAGTCCGACCTTACTTTAGTTGTTTACAATGTACAAGGCTTACTTGAGTCTTGAGGTGTCTTTAAGTGAATAGGCGTGCCAACTTTAGGGGGCTACCGATGAGTTCCGCCTTTTCTAATGACTGAGAAATTCGTTGTTCTAGCTTCGGAACTCGGGGATAATGGGCCAATCGCTCTACCTTCTCCACTTAAATACCAAACTTGGCACAATCTTCAAACTCCTCTTTGAGATTAAACTTATTTTCATTTTGGATGGTGGCATATATCTTTTGAGATTAGTAACAATTTTTATATACCAATCCACAGGCTGTGCAAAGCCATATATACAGAAATGAAGCTGACAAAAAACCATCCTTCTCATCATTACCATTTTAAAAAAAAAAACAAAAAACCATCCTTCTCTACTTACAAAGTTTCTAAAATTTTAGGATAGATTCAGTGTCCATTAGGAATTTTTCTTTAAACCAAAAATGAAACAACGATAGGGAGTTCATCTTAATCTTCTGCATTGGACTACCCTTACCTTCAAGTCTTCTCAGATTTCTTTCCCCCCAAACAGTCCACCAAATGCAAGCTGGTATCAACTTTCATCTGCTTTTCTCTCTGGGTGAACCTCCTCCCCTTGCCAGTACTTCAGCAAATCTAAAGAGCTTTTTGGCATTGCCCATCTGATACCTTTTTGAGAAACAAGCAAAAACACAGGTCTTTTGCACCAGACAGTAAAATCACAGCTAATGCCCCATCACAACAGATTGCAATCGGTCTCAGTTTTCTTGCCACAACAATGACATCTAGAACACAATACCTCTCTTTTTTAGACTTTTTCAGTTAAACAGACCTCTTTGACTACTAACCATATAAACCATGCCACTTTGTATGGAATTCTAACTTTCCATGTATGCTTCCACGCCCACAACTCTGGCTGACCGGGGGAATTCGTTCAGGATCCCATTTTGATTGAAAGTTATCTTCGCAAGTTAACTTATCAAAAGTGTTACCTTTGCAAGACTTATCAAAAGTGTTACCTTCGCAAGTTAATCACAAAATTGGTTTAGAGGTGATATCCTCTACACTGATATTACTGAACATGAATAAGCTCAAAGTATGGAGTTAGATTAGAAACACTAGCTCTGCATCTGGCATTACTTTAAACTGGAATTAATATGTTAGCTTAGAAATGGTCTCTGTTAGCTTGCGCACCAACTATGCAGCTGATGTTTCTTGAAATTGGTCAGGAATGAAATGTTAGGCCATATTTTCTAGTAGCCATCCAAGAACAAGTATGATTCATTGAGTCCTGGTTGTCAGTTTGCTGAAATTTACTTTTTCAGCGTCTTGCTACACCCTATAAGTTTGTCCAAAAAATGGCATGAACATCACACTGAAATCTTAATAGGTTTACTTTCTCATTGCCAGCCCTATTCATTTGTCTTAATTGGATATTACTGTGGCAGGTTCATGAGGATATTGAAGTCTTGGTATGTTAGTGGGGTTTTGTACTGGCACTGGAGATGGGAAGCTGTAGCCGGAGTTATTGCTGGTTTCTGTACTTCCATAATGACAGTAATTCTTTTTGCACTCCTACGGAAGTTGTTTTCTTGCATCTATCAAGTTTCTGTGGTGAGAAGGTTTACTCTGCCATTCAATAAAGTCCGTTTAAGGAGAGTTTGTTTCCTGCTAGCTTATGTGTCATTTACTAGTTGGTTGGCCGTTCAATATTTCAGACGGATTGGTCTCCCTGAAATAGCAGTTTACTATAGCATGTAGCACTCATTTTTGTAGAAGTGCTAGAGCGTGTTGGCAGTTCAAGTTGAAATATGAAATTGTGTAATATCTTTGTACCAGTACACACAGTTTTCACATAGTGTTTCTACCATATGTTGTAATCTAGTTCCTTGTGTACAGAACAAACTGCAGGAATAAATACTAGTAAAAGTTTATCCCAGAGCATTATTCTGCTCCCAGGTGAATGAAGTCTAATATTGTTCTTCTCTGGTGCTTTTTCTTTCTAGTTTGTGTTCTTCATAAGTGATAATACCTTAATCTGGCTGGTTACAGCGGGATCAGGTTACGAGTTGGTTGGCCGTTCTATCTTTAGCTAAGCCACAAATTTACTGCCCCTTGAATTTTCCGGCCCCCAGTTGTTGTCTAATTGATTGCACTAGCCAAAATTTGGTTTCTGCTATTTGATATGTTTTTCCACTGATTCTTAGTCTACTGATGCATTACCTCACTTTCTGAAGAACATTGCTATTTTGTTATGGATGCAGTTTATGTATAATAAGACAGAAAATCGTTGACAGAACTTAGAAAACAAGGAAATGAAAGGAAAATAGTTAGTCAGTTAGGAGATTTTATTGTTATAGAAAGAGCACAAAGAATACTGATGGAGAATTTGAAAATTTTCAAAATATTAGCAGAGAAGAAGATGAGACTATAAGAAATTCATACAGAAGCATCCTACAATATGCTCAAAATATTCAAGTTCATCACAATTTTTTTGATTTTGTTCTATATGGGACTGTAGATTTCTGCCACTTTAAATGTACTTATCACTTGAGATTTGGATTACAAACTGAAAACATGTAACATTGAGTTGAATTCAGCCTACTTTCCTGTGCTTGTAGCAACCCCATAGAACCTCTTAAAGAAGCACGTTTGAAGCTGCTAAATAGCAACAGTATCTAAAACTTTCCAGATTCTGAAATGATCCTCTCGATTTCTCCAAGAAGGCGCTCTTTTTCCTTTACCAAATCCTCATTCTGCTTCTGCAGCTCTTCAATTTGTGTAGTCTGTTCAGAATCCTTTCTGTGATTATGCAAAAACTCCAATTAGTCACTAATCATGATTGCTTTACCATTTCATTGTCACTACAACTATATGGTTCACAATATCACAGACGTAAAGAGAAGTTTCAAAATTGTTCACAGAATTGATAGCCACATAGTAAGTAGTATGTCTTGGACTAACATTCCTCAATGTTGTGTTTGAACGTACCTATTCATAAACGCCAAATTAAGTTTAAGTGAACGAACTTCCTTCTCCAGATTGTCGCAGCGTTTCATAAGGGATTGCATATCTGAAGGAATTGCTGGTGTTAAATTTCTCTCTTTGGCTTCTGCCATTCTGCATCAACATTGAAACCAATAAGCTTATGAAATGTATCATATTTTATGAGAAATTTTTAAGTGGCATACACATGAGGAACCACAAACAAGTAACTAAATAATAACCCTTCGCTTACAGAATAAGGTTTGCCTCAATATATCAAAAACAAAGATGTACAAAATCTAACCATCACACAGTTATGGTTGTGAAAAAAAGAAGAAGAGAAATTGGCAGGATATCCCGGTATTAGTCACAAGCAGTTATAGACTGGCATCAACTTTGGTTCTACTGTGGAAGCTCAATAATCTTTTAACATTTTGTTTATTAAGCCAGAGAAGACTATAGGCTTTATCATACTTGAATACATTTAACATCATCATACATGGGTATAAGTTTTAGGATATCCATTGTCAAACAAACTGCATTTTTTGCTTGTACTTGAGTTGGATAGAGATGCAATTTGGGTAATATACGTTACTGAAATTTCAAATTCGTGCTCGAGTCAGGTACAAAATGTTGGTTTGAAATACAATTCTAAGCTCAGTGACACAACATAGATTGAACAGGAAACATCAAAGAGAACAAAAATAGAGAACTAAGAGAAGATAAGAGAGACATAACATCTTGTTGGAATAAAATCTAAATCAATCTTTTGTCATGACAAGAAAATGCCATGCAAACAGGAGGCCTGTAGTTTCGAGCAGCCTAAACGCTGAGTAGGCATCAGTTAAAGCATCAGAGATAAGTGCCAAACTTTTGCAAGTATATGCAATGAAAAACATGCATTTGATGTTCCATTTAGAGAGGCAATATCACACAGTCCAGGCCTTACAGAATGTCAAGGTTTAACTAACATCTCATGCTTTTCTAAATCTCGTTTCTGATTTCTGCTTCATATCATTGCAGGAAAATAAAGCTGTAATAAGTCACATACGGAGGCAGAACACGTGCTATCTGCATAAAATTTCTACATGCAATAGTCTTACCAACCACAGAAAGGACTAATCACTAAGAAGGAATGTAGTCGGAAAAAGAATAAGATTCATGCAAGTTTTGAGAATAGTTTTACATACTTCCGAGACCGCTCCACCCTTCGCTTCTTCTTAGGATCTCCATTTTCCGCTGCATTTGTTCATGCCGGTTAGAAGTGAACAGCATGAAAACAATTTAGTAATGTCATGTAATATAGCATCTTGTGCAATTAAGCCATCAAACTTTTGATCTAACAGAATTACATAGATCATAAACCTCATTATAAGAATGAAAACAGATTACTAGCACAGTTGGCACTGGAGCTCAATTTTTTCATTAAATAAGACAGTTTCAGTCTCATGGTAAGCATGGACCTTTCACATTTACTTTGCTGTCTCTTTTGAGAACTCTTTGATTTTAAAAATTGTCAGAAAGAATATAACAAACATCTTATTCATTCTATTCCCGGAACAAGAAAGAAATCTAAGGTCAATATCTATAGATTTGATTTTTACTTTATTTTTTCCAGTTTCACTCCTTTGATTGCATGATTCATTTTGTAGCCTTTCTAAAAATATGCAATCAATCTGAACTAATTTCGGCAGTATTGCAGTGCCAACATATTCCATAAGTTCTTCCGATATGCTCATTGCTTTATTGATTTTCACCTAACAAGTGATCTAACCTAAACTACTTTGGAGTTTCAGGATAGGAAGACATAGGGAGACAGAGGGAGAGAGAGAGTCTGCATTAATGCAATAGGAAGCAACAGGCATGCCACCACCATGTTTGAAAAGAACATGATCAACGTTGGTACATTTATAATTTTAAATAGATATGAAAGTGAAAAATGCAAAGATGTGATATTTGTTCATTGCAGTCAAATGTCTTAGTTACCTGATTGTACTGATGTCAAAGATCCATTTCGAACTAAACCTTCTTTCTGCGATGTATGAACAAATAGGAGAAATTATCATCAGCCTTAACCATCTCACTATTCTAAGTTGAACATTAGGTAATGTTGTTTCCAATTCCTAGGACGTATGAGTAGAGAATACCTTTTGGTTGTCCTTCACGTTATCATATATTCGTTCTCTAATATCTGCAGTTCAACAGTAAATGGCTATATTAACAAACTTGTGAGCAAAGCACAACGCTGATTTTGGAGAAACAACCATCTCAAATAAGTGCACTATGTGAAATCTAAAGTTCCAATTAATATCATTTCTTAGTTTGAAAATCTAAATATCATCTCTCTGTTTGAAGAAAGACCTTGTTTACACAAATTTGCTAAGAAGTGCAAGTTGCAAATAGAAAGCAGCATAGATAATTCAATACAGACAGCTTATGTATGTTATATTTACCTCTAGCAGTTGAACCATTTTCTGAGCTCCTTCCATATCCAACTTGATTTCTAGATCCCTCGTATACATTGAAAGCTTGACTTGCATTGCTCAGGCCATCATATGCATCAAAATCGATTGAAATTATTGGTGCTGCAACAGAAGATCCACTTTGAGAAGGTTCCTGTGATACCATGTCTATCTGGATTGGGTTTGAGGGAGCCATAATACTTTCTAAGACGGCATCTAATGACCCTTGAACTGTTTCTGGAATCCCTGTATCTCTGACTTGAACAACAGATGCATCCTGATATGTCCCTTGATTCAGAGAAATATGATTCCCCGGATGTTGATTCATGCTGGAGTTACAAAAGACTTCTTGATTCCCATAACAGCCCAACATATTCTCCTCAATGGCTTCCCTTGCAGTATGATAGTTTGTTAATTTCTTCCGCTCTAAGGTCCCCTTGAGCATGCTTACAACAGAAGAAATATTATCCGCACCATCCACTTGCTGTGCTTCAAAAGTTGATGACGATGAATTTGATGGGGACATAAAAGTATTAGGTTGGTTGGTAATTTCACACATTGACATGTCAGTGTACCCAGTGGGATCAGAAACTTCTTCTTTGAAGTTATTAACAGTATTTCCAGGTATATTTTGCAAGGCTTCACGGGCTAGTGAAGACTGTGAGTTTTGCATGGCTGCATACCTCCTCCTACAGAAATTTTTAGGGAAATAACCAAATATGCAAGAAATAATCAGCATCCAGCAATAACAATATCAATGGAATACATCGATGGGAAAAGGATTCTCCAATTAGTTTTTGGTAATTTCTTGTACGTGGAAGCATTCAATTCAAACTAGATAAAATCAATCTATATAAGAAAACAAAAAAATTTGAGGATCTAATCCAACTTTATATATAAACAGAGTAAAGCAACCGAGGATATTGTTTCCCAATCTCGATAAAGGATGCAATATGAAGGATACCTTAACTCAGATGAGCGACTTCTCGTCATGGGCTGAGAACTATGGAACCAGGTCTGCAAGAAAGCTCTGTATGAGATATCAAAGAGAAATTCAAAGAAAGATATCAGCAATTACAGAACAAACCTTGGCTAAAAATAGATTACTAGCTTGCATTTCCCTATCTGTCACGTTCCTGATGACAAAAGAAATATGGTTATTACCCCCCAAAAATTTCAGAATGACTAATAAGATGATAAAAATGCTTGAAATATTGAGATTGGTTGAGCAAGCTGGATAACCTCCAAGGCCAACCAAAAGAGTAAGGCTAAGGCAACAAGAGAACACATTGCAATAGCCCCCAAAAATGCAGTTCTAATCATAATTAAATCATACATGCCTAAAGTGGTTAAAGGTAGTACACAAGAAAGATATAGATCACCTGATTGAATGTTGGTTAAGGTTGCTAGATGATTCAATGGCAATACATGTATTCTGTGGCTGTTGAGTATCGGCCATTTTTCTTTTCTGAATCCCCTCGTTTTGCTGACTAGATAGACCAGCAAGTTCACTGGAGATCCTGCATTTTAAAACAAAAGGATGTCATAAATCTGAAAAATTAATGCATCTCTCTGCTGACATAGGTTATCATTCCGATTTCTTGTAGAACCACGAAAAATGGATTCATTAATTAGAGTGAGAAGTTTTAAGTGACAAAGAAATCATAACTACTCTGAGAAGTTGGCTTCCTTTGCATAACAGCAGGAAAACTGGAAACGAACTGAACCTTTTTCCTTTTGCCTTATACTTAGTATTCACATGATTTTCGGGGATGAATTTCCCATTTCTCAGTGAATCCTCCCTGTGGTAACTTTCTCTAATCCTAAACAAACTTTACAGTGATCTATATATTGTAACTGTTGCATCATGTAACTTAAGAAGAGAAAGACCTAAGAGTACTCTCTCAACAACAAGAGAAATGATAAAAGTGATTGTCTTATTGAACATCCAAACACACTAACCTTCGTGATGTTTGTCGAGCACGAGCCGTTGGTGTAGAATCACTGCCATTATTCTGAGAAGTAAACAGTAACGAATCAGCCAAGATACAAAACAAAAAAGCAGGCAAATATAGAACTGCTATACATGCTTTATAAATACCAAAAACTGGATTTGAGAATGCAACACAGTTATAGATGAAAGTCAACATGTATAAGAGTGGAAGGATTTCTTGCCTCTGCACTTGTGAGCCAACTTTTGAAAAGTTCCTCACTGTCGGTTCGAAGAGAATGAGAGATGTTTCTAAAACCCAACATCTCCATTGTAGGAACAGGCACTCCTCCTACTGAGTTGTCCATCATAGTTCTTATGAACAATTCTTCACTTGTGTTTCTATAGAAATCTGAATATCCTCTTCCCTCCATTTCCATTCCCTTCCCTTCCCTGAATTTCTTGACACGGAAGTAGACTAAAATCTACTTTCTACCAAGATTTATCAACTAGTAATTTACACTTCCACCATTCATCAATATCTCAGCTACAAGCCTGTCTACGAGTTCGGTAGAACCCACTAGCTTCACCCTAAATCCTATATTTGTGTTTAAAATCCTATTTTTTCCAAAACTAGTAAACTGTTGCAAAACTCATAAACTCATAATTCTAGCTCTGCCTCTTGCTCGACACAAAAGCCCACCTAGAGAAACAAACTAAAGAGATGATTTTTATCAAAAACTATAATTAATACTCAAATGATATAGAAATGATCAGAGTCACAAGTTTTTTTTTTTCACTCAACAAGTAGATATATTGCAGAAACAAATATGAAAGACTTTACGACTAAAACATTCAAGACTAATACTAACAACTTTGTAGTTAAAAAAGAAAGAGAACTTAGTGTTTAATAGAAGCATGAAACGTCACATTCAAGCTCATCTCTTTCTGAGTCAGAAAAATTGACAAACATGTAGTGGGCTTAATTAAAAATTATTGCAACAATTAATGGAATTAACAAAAATCCAAATTGATTAGATGCCAATCACCTTATACTTGTCTTCTATCCCATGTGAAAACGAAATATTTTTTTTCCTAAGCTGACTAAAGTAACATACTCGGTGTAATCCTACACATGTAGAGATCCTCGATTGGTTAGAGAGACTGTGTCCTATAGAACCCTCACTTTATTAAGAATTGATCATTTTTTTTGTGTACTTTAATTTGCTGTAACATATTAACTGCCTTATTTGGGCTTAGATTAAAGTTACTGGATTTTGTCGAACCTCCACCCCCTTCCTCTCCGCCCTGCACAAAATCTAAGGTACAACTGGATGTTGGGATGGAGAGGAAGTGGGGGCGAACAGAAAGTGAATGATTTTATTGATACAAATGCTTAAATTGAATGATTTTATTGATACAAAATAAAATTTAATAACTTTGTTAAATAAATTTCTAAAGTTGAAGAACATTGAGATATTAACTCATTATCGAGTCTTCACTTTCATTGCAAAATTTACTTTTAATCTTATAGCTATCCTTGTTGATAACAAAGTTGTATTATGCCGCCGATCGAATTTAAAAATTATTCACCTAATCCAACTTCTGAGGAGTATTTATTAAATTTTACGAAATGCCCGTTGAAATAAAATAATAATAATAATAATAGAATAAACAAATATTGTGCCACTTGATAACTTTCATCAGCAATTCATAATGAAAACTACATTAATTGTTTAATAGTATACTTAAATTATTCTTTCAGTAACCTCATGATTAAGACATACTCAATAAAAAAAACTTAATCATTAACTCATGATAATATCTTTATGGAAAATTTACTTGACGTTAGAAATATTTAGACTGTATTTACCTGTTACAGTTTCAAAAATTACATAATGTAGTTATATTTGAGTTTTGTAGCTAATATACAATACATGTATGCACTGATACAATATGCATTGAGGGTTGTATATGGCCGGGTTGGTTCGGGTTTTTCAAATATCAAACCAAACCATTTGTGTCGGATTTTTAAATTTATAAACCAAACCAATAAAACTCGGGGTTTTCAACCTCGGGTTTTTTCAGATTTTTTCAGGTTTTTCGGTCCTTCGGGTTGTTTTGGGTTTTTCCGGTAAAGTATTCATACAAACATATAATTTACTTGTACTTCAAATATTTCTTTAGTCCTACCAAAATAGAACTATCTAAGGTGTTTCTTTAAAAATAAACACAAAATATGATATGATTAATGACACTAAAATATCCAACAAAAATAATAATAATGAAATCGCGTAAAACAAATATTGCAAATTAACAAGTCATAATGAAAATGATCATAATTTAAAAGTACTAA
>JAJOOR010005521.1:0-26785 GCA_036250505.1 Solanum acaule | reverse complement strand
TATTATTATTATTATTATTATTATTATTATTATTATTATTATTACTATTACTATTACTATTACTATTATTATTATTATTATTATTATTAGTACTACACAATCTTATGCTGGTCAAAATTCCCAACTAACCTAAACATAACGAAATGTAACTTGAACATTGTTTCTGTCCCCCTTTACTTTATATTCATTTCTTTTTATATTTATTTTATTTGACTTTTCTTCTTCTTTAAACTGATTGATACCTTTTATTTGTAAAATTATTTGTTTTATAGATCCATTTATTATGTTGAATTGTACATTTTAAAGAATTATTTTTTTTAGATGTTAAGCTTTTATAGCAATTTTTTCTAATTTTTTTCACATACTTGTAAAAAAAAATAGAAGAAAAAGGATGATAAAAGCTAGAACTAGTAGTAATATTCTCTTTATTTCAAATTAATTGTCGTTTTATTTTCTTAGGATAATATATATGAACTAAAATGACAGTTGAATTTGAAGTAAAAATAAAGGGAAAAGGCTCAAATATGCCATCGAACTTTTAGAAAAGGCTCATTTATGCCATCCGTTAAAAGTTTGGCTCATCTATGCCATTACCGTTTAAGAAAAGGCTCATTCATGCCACTATTTTTTAACAGTGGTTTTGCAAAACCATTTTTGACACGTGGCCAATTATAATTTGGCCACGTCATTATTATTTTTTATAGGGAAAAGGCTTAAATATGCCATCGAACTTTCATAAAAGGCTCATTTATGCCATCCGTTAAAAGTTTGGCTCATCTATGCCATTACCGTTTAAGAAAAGGCTCATTCATGCCATTATTTTTTAACAGTGGTTTTGTAAAACCATTTTTTACACGTGGCCAATTATAATTCGGCCACGTCATTATTTTTTTATTAAAAAAAACAAAATTTTGAATAAAAATTGAATTAAAATAGACCACCCAAGTAAAGATCCACCCAAAATTTTAAAAAAAATCCTACAACCCATCAGTAACCCAATTCTTTCAATCAAAAAGCCCTAAATTTCGGAGAAACCATGTCAAGTTCAACTTTCGATCAACAAGCTTTTGTGATCGACCAAGATAGTTGGAGCGACTGAGTAGCTCACGAAATTTCGAAGGTTCCATGTCACGTTCAACTTTCAGTTTTCTTCACTGTACAATTGCTTGAGCAAATATGTAATAAACTGGAATCTGATGTTGTACAACAATGTCCTATTTCTATTTGAAACGCTAAAATAATGCCTGTTATGTTTTTTTTTTTAAAAAAACTATGTCGATTTGGTCTAAGAAATTTGGATTCGAGGAGTTGACGTCATGTTTGTTTTCGCATGTTACCATGCTGGTGTGCTTTTTGGATTGAAAAATTGAATGTAAGAATTGGGTTACTGATGGGTTATAGGGATTTATTTAAAAATTTAGGTGGGTCTTTACTTGAGTGGGTTATTTTAATTTAATTTTTATTCAGAATTTTGATTTTTTTTTAATAAAAAAATAATGACGTGGCCGAATTATAATTGGTCACGTGTAAAAAATGAATTTGCAAAATCACTGTTAAAAAATAATGGCATGAATGACTTTTCTTAAACGGTAATGACATAGATGAGCCAAAGTTTTAATCGATGGCATAAATGAGCCTTTTCTGAAAGTTCGATGACATATTTGAGACTTTTCCCTTTTAGTTCAATTTTTGTTCAGAATTTTGATTTCTTTTATAAAAAATAATAATGACGTGGCCGAATTATAATTGGCCACGTGTCAAAAATGGTTTTGCAAAACCACTGTTAAAAAATAGTGGCATGAATGAGCCTTTTCTTAAACGGTAATGGCATAGATGAGCCAAACTTTTAACGGATGACATAAATGAGCCTTTTCTAAAAGTTCGATTAAGTTCAATTATCACACTCTCGGTGGATTTGGTGAGTAATTATCTGTTATTAATGTTTTAATTAAGTTCAATTAAACATATTTACGTCATTAATGTTTCTTTCCTTGTTCAAAGATAACCTCTCCACGTGTCATTTTTTCATTCATTGTATGACTTCCGTGGCTTAATCTTAGTAGCTACGTTTCCCTAGTTTCCTCATTTACCCCTTCCATCCCTTCACCTATTAGCATCTATGTGGGCATAAACGGAATTTAACGAACTAAATGGCGTTCTTGTAATTCTAAGCAAAACTACGTCCTAACAATTTTACGCGGTATATACACACAGAAGGTAAAAACCGCGGTTTATTTCTCTCCTCCACGTCAGCATTTTCACCATATAGACTATTTATGAAATTTGACGAAACTCACTCAGCTCACTTTCTTATGGAGTGTTTGCCTCTTGTGAAAAACTTCACTTCAGAATATCTTCTCTAATTCCTAAGAATTTTTCAGATCTCCTTTCAATACTTTAACTTTTTTCTATTATATAATTCGCCAGTTCATCAGCTTTTTTGCTTTTTTTTAATCACATCTCAAAACTTTGTATCTTTATTTTTCTGCTGTAAATGATGGCCGTACTTCCTGGAGAAAATCCGATCGCCGTACTTCCGGTGGATAAACAGATGGGTATACCGCCGTTGAATACTCTGCCGGTGGGATACCGTTTCCGGCCGACAGATGAGGAGTTAGTGAATCATTATCTGAGGTTGAAGATAAACGGTGCTGATAGTCAGGTCAGCGTTATTCGAGAAGTTGATATCTGTAAACTCGAGCCTTGGGACTTACCTGGTTAGTTTCCTTACTTTAATTTTTTAGTTCATCAAAATCCCCCAATTTGGAGCTTTTTTGAACCCTAACTTTCCCTTTTTTACATTTTACGGATAGTTCATTTCTGGAATAGTTGTTGATTTCATTTCTAAAGTCTAGTGCTTTGGCTTTGTGCATAGGATACAATTTTGTTTTATGAGTTGATTTTCACAGCACTCTGTAGGACCTTCGTTAGTGAAAATCGCACAAGTAATTAAGTGGAAAGTGAATTTGATTGAATAACTGATGGAAGTGGGTGAGGGGAGCTATTCTATTGAGAATTGATCTCTACCGTAGGGGAAGGAGTGTGCTGATTTGCTTTCGGATCGTATTTTTCTTGACCTCAAAATTTGTCATTTGTTACAGTAGAATGAAAGAAGGAAGAAGGACAAGAGAGTAAAATATATACTCTCTGACAGTTCCCTGTAAATCAACCTGAAAACCTTAACACAAAAAACACTTCTGATTGTCTTTTGGTTTTTTTCATAGGCCAGATCCCAAAACACCCTATATTTTGGAATGCAGAAGTTTTTTAGATTTAGAAAGTAAATAATAGAGTGAATTGGTTTGAATTGTTGCAGATTTGTCTGTGGTAGAGTCACATGACAACGAGTGGTTCTTCTTCTGCCCAAAGGATCGTAAGTATCAAAATGGGCAGCGACTGAACCGAGCAACAGAACGAGGCTACTGGAAAGCCACTGGTAAAGATAGGAACATTGCTACTAAGAAGGGCGCAAAAATTGGGATGAAGAAGACCTTGGTATACTACATTGGTCGAGCTCCTGAAGGCAAGAGGACTCATTGGGTGATTCATGAATATCGTGCAACTGAAAAGTCATTGGATGGATCACACCCTGGCCAGGTATGCACATCCTTTATCCATCTTGTGCCTTGGATTTGTATTTCTATTTTCTGTATAAAAGATTGATTGCACCATGGTGCAATTATTGGTTGCTTTGATCAGATTCTACGATGTAATTATATACATAAGATGTTGCTTAGTTCACGTAAATAATGCCTTGTGCAATACGCTGCATAGTCATGTAGTGGGTTACTTGAACATATGTGGTTGGTTAGTTCTATTTAATTTGGTTCTTTCTGTTTTTCAGGAGTCACAAAATAGTGCATGTACTTGCTAATTTTACAGCTATAGAAATTCATTTAATGGGTTTGTATTATCAACCCCATGGACTGGTCATGTAAGGATTCTATTTCACTAGAGGGGAACAAGATTTGTGATATTATATATTGCTACAAAAAGCAAAATATTTATTATATGAACTCTTTTTTGTGCTTGGTTATTTTGGTGGATTAAATGTTCTGCAAACATGAATTGTAATTACTCGTTGCAAAATTGAAGATCCTCAGTAAACATCCACATGAGGATTTTTTCATGAGGCTCTGGAATTGTAACAATAATAGCATAACTAGATGTTGGATTTTTCTAGCTTTGTTTTTTAGAAGACATTTTATAGATAAACTCCTTTTGGCAGATTTTATTTATTTTTTAGTTCTTCCTTAGTTAGTATAGACTTGTGAAGTGCCTTACATTTAGGGGTCGTTTGGTGTGATGGGATAAAAAAATTGTATCTTGTTTGGTTGGTTGCCATGTTTTGGATAACTTATCCCATCATTTATATCATAGTGATGGGATAAGTTATCCCATATACATGGTGGGATAAGTTATCCCACCATTGAAATATGCTGCAAGCGCTCTCACAATTAATGCCAATTCTTTAGTTTTTATTTAGATGTCCCAATTAATGAGTTACGGATCCAAAGCATCTACCTATCAAAAATAAATTGATAAACTTTGTATCTGCGTGGTACTTCTGAAGTTGACTCAATAGCACTCTTATATTTCTATTGTTATTAGTGGTGAAGCAATGAAAATTAGTTCATACTGGGAAATGTGATTTGCCTGTTGCAGGGTGCCTTTGTGCTTTGTCGTCTGTTTAGGAAGAATGATTTGAAGCAGGATGAGCATGTTGAAAATTCCAATTTAGATGCTGAACAGAATGCTTCAGTTGACAAATCACCTGCTGAAGATGAATTATCAGAGGCAGCCACTCCATTAACGGTCATACAACCTTTAAGTGATTGTGATAAAAGCTATGCTGCAAAGTTTTCCAAAGGCGAGATGTATGGCAAACAAATACCCATTGAGAGTCACAGCAACAGCTGTATTGCTGATGATACTGAAGATCAAATGTTGGACATAACATCCATACCGGTAAGTTAACCTACATCAGGATTCTACTTTTTGATTGAGTGGAAAGCTTTTTATCGTGGATTAATTTGGTTGAAGTGATTATTTTCTTTTTCTGCTTCATGTTAAGCCGGTTCAGGATCTAGAAAAGGAGTTGGGAAATTTTTATGACCCTTCATCGCAGCCAGATTGGAAGATCTTCTCCCCATTGCACTCACAGATGCAGGTGGAGCTTGGATCGTCTTATTTGCAAGCCCCCTTTAATAATGACATCTGTGGTTATCAAAAAGATGTCCAGTTTCCGTATGGAACAAATGCTCTTGAGATTAATGACTTTTTGAACTCGATACTCGTCAACTCAGATGAGTTCTCATGTGAAGATTCTGGACAAGAATTGGCTTCACATCATATTGACACACAAAATTACAGCATAACTGGCCCGATGATAAAGGACTCTGGATCATGTAGTGAGTCAGAAGCAGAAGTTACCCAAGGGCAGGTGAGTGGAACCATGTATTGCATCAATTAATCCGTGTCACTTGTTAGAAAGTTCTGTTAAGTAGCTGATCTTATGCTGCTTTTCTTTTTATCCCAGGTTGATCCAGACTTCTTTGATCCTGAGGTGCTGTGGGACAATTTTGATCGAGAGGCTGCAGTTAAGAGAGAGGTTAATTCCCTTGAACCTACAGTGCTAAAGGCGCGTAGTCCACTAGGTCCATCTTATGATGGCAATGATTATGCTGTAGGAAATCTAGGTTTCTTTCAAAATACCTACCCTGGACATTATGGTTATCCTGCTAGTATTGGTGGAAGTCAGGTCCCGAACTTCCTAAAAGTAGAACAATCCGGTGTTCGCAATAATGTAGTAAGCACTGAATCTGGCTCAGGAACTGGAATAAAACTCAGGACCAGGCAAATGCATAATCAACCTGATGAGACACAGTTTAATCAACCTGATGGCACGCAGTCTAGACCACAAGGAACTGCTCACAGAAGAATACGTTTACAAGTGAAAATGCAAGTTGGGCCAGTTGAGTGTCGCATGCGCTCTGATTCTAGTCAGGGGGCAGAAATTCATCAAGCAGTGGCTGAGGTAAGCCTCTCTATTCCCTTTTTTTCTCCTAAAGTTTTTAGCTTCTCTCTTAAACTAGAAAATATAACACGAACTATCATGTTGGGATTGTGCAGGGTGAGAAAGCCTCTGATGAACATAGTTCTACCACCAGTGATACTACAACACATAAAGATCTTGAGGGAGTTGTTGGGGAAACTGATGACTTGAGCACTCGAGTGAAAGATGCAGATGATTCTCCAGTTCAAGAAAGTCTTGATGTGTCTTTGAAGACCGCTACAAAGCCCTCAAGTTCATCACACGTTTACATGTCCAAGGTTCTTGTGGTTGCAAGTCTGCTTGTGGTCTTTATTGGTGTTTGGGGTTGCTTTAGACTGTGTGTGTAGTGTGCGTCGGCTACTGTACTTGTATTTATAGATTCCCAATATATAATGGGTATGTATTCAGGGTAGCATGAACTGACCGTTCCTCTTTGTTTAATTTAACTTTGTATGTTTATTGCAGCAGGAACTTGAGTTGAGACATTAGAGATTGCTAGTGTATATTTTGAAGAGCTTGCTCGTTATGTACATGTTTTTTGTAGAGTAAGATGTTAGTATTGAGATTTCTTTTAACTCTAACCCTGTTGAATCCCCTTCCCTTGTCTTTTCACATGGAAACACCAAAACAAGAATCTTGGGATTCTTACCAAGATTTATGACGATCTAATTCGTTTAACTTCAAAGATGCGTTAGTAACAAGTCAGCTGTAGGGCAGACTGTAAATGAATGGAAAGTCTATGTATAAGAGGAGTACTAGAAACTCAAAAAACAAAAAAAAAAATTGAGCAGATAATGCGTTTTGTTTATTAATAGCACGTTCCTTACTATTTCAATAAGGAATTGAATTTTTAAGATAGCATGATAATCAAGAAAAATAAAATCTTATAAATCATATGTCAGAGAAAAAGTTACAAACAAGAGCCAAAAAAAAATAAAAATAGATGTGGGGTGAGAGAGGCTCGAACTCTCGACCTCAGGATTACTCAGAAGCTATGAGACCTACGCGCTAGCCAACTGCGCCACCACCCCGTTGTTTGTTTTTCATCTAATTATTATTGTATTCTAATATATCTCGTTCACTGTACATATTAATTGAATTCCACATATGTAGATTGCAATAGCAATAGCACTAGTAGATTGAGAAAGAGAGTTTAAATGCAAATGTAACATAATTCCAGAGGATCAAAATCTCTTTCAATAAATAATGCCACACTAGAATGACTTGGAATTCCATTGTGGGCTGCATTTCTTCACTCAAAAATGTGAAAACTAACAAGGTAAATCTTGAACGATGATAAACGTGACAACAAACATAAATAATCTATCTATCCATAGAAACCTTGTAGACACGTAATTTTTGACCGAACATAAAATTTTACACTATTTTTTTTTATTCATTAACTGTTTCTTTTATGTCTAAATTAAATATTTTAATTTCATCTTATTTTAATGAGTTTATTTTAAAAGATTTAAAAATAACAAAAAAAAGATATGTTTTATTTTTATTTTAGTTTAATAAATAAACTAGTATTTCTTATTTATAATTTATTATTTTCTACTCAATTTTTGTTAAAAAAAAAATAACTAAATAATATTTATTATATTATAATAATAAAAAAAATTAAAAAAACCTAAAACTAACCCATTTTCTCCCACTCAACCCCACCTGCATACCCCGCTATCCTAAACACACCCACAAATCCCACTTCCAACATTACATTATATACACTACTACCTGCACATACACACGGATACACAGACACACACCGACGAAAAGAAAAGGAGAAAATCAGCAACCAAAACACCCAACATACAGATACAGACGTGAAAAACAAAAAGAAAAAAAAGCATTCTGCACACACACGCAGCACACAAGAAACAGAGGTGAAAAAGAAAAAAAGAAAATCAACATTCACGCAGAAAACAAAAGAGGAAATCCATTTTATTTTTCTTTCAAACATTCATCAATACATTCACATATTTTCTTCCTTTTTCATTACTACTTTATTTAAACACAACACATATACCATCACGAACCATCTACAAAAAATTGGTGGGTGTTCTAATCGAGGTTCGGTCAAGATTTTGCGGTATTCAACTTTTCCCTCTCTCTTTAATTTATTTATGGAATTTGATGTAATTTTATGACAAGTTTTCTTATATGTTGTTTTATTCATTAATTTGATTGAAATGATTAATTTGTTAGTTATTATATCTCTCTATTTAATGAATGAAGGTAGATTTAATCGATAATTTTTTTTTTTTTTATTTGTTAGTTGTAATCTCTTAAAAATGAACGAGTCATAACATTGTTCTTATCTTGATTTAGATAATAATGATAAAGCAGGTATAGTTAGGATAAAAAACAAATAAATAAATAAATTATTGTTGGTTAATTTTATCAACATATGTAGAAGACAGTTATGTCTTTAAATGTCAAGACCAAGAATGTAGTTATGCATCTAGATTGAGACCAAATAAAAGTTCAACAACAAAAATATGAGTGAAACTGTAGCATATAAAATATATCCAAAATAATTTAAAAGTAAGTAGAAGTCAATAAAAGCGACCGTACTAGAACCACGAGACTCGAGAGATGCCTAATACCTTCCCCTAGGTCAACAGAATTCCTTACCTGAATTTCTGGTTCGCAGACCAAAATAAAGAGTCATTTCCTTTTGGTTAGGGATTAAAAAGAAAAGGTGACTTGGAACACCATAACTCAATTCCAAGTGACGACTCCAAAAAAATTAAAATAATCCCTTAATCAATAACGTCACTTAAATTGGAAAAACCCTCATCGCGCGATAAAGGGGTGTGACAAACCTAATGTTGAATCACTTGACCTAGGACAATTTATTAATAATTCCTCCTTTCCAAAATCATACTTGTTTTACTATAAGAAGTTTTACGCCATTAATTAAGTAATTTTTTAAGACATTTAATTAGTGGTAAATTCGTTAAAAAACACTTTATTTTCTAGGAATGAGTAGTTTCATAAAGGGTATATGCTCAAACTAAAAACACCATTTATTTTAAAACAGAGAAAATAAATGTTTTATCCTTCATTAAAAAAAAAAAAACAATTCAATTTGGTCACGAAGTTGGGCCAAAAAAACATGTAACAAAGCATGGTCAAGGATCTTGCTTTGTTGGAACCTTTAAGCTAATAGTGGTGCAACCTTTTGGTTATTTATTAAGTACTCCATGTTTTTAATTACTTGTTCATTTTTTTTTTTTATAGTTGTCACTAATTATTTGTCCATTTTGACAAATTAAGAAAGGACAAAATAATTTTACCTATTATATCCTCAATTAATTATTTTGAAAAAAATTAAATTTCTTGAAAATTTTAAATTTTTAATTCATCCACTTTATAATTAATAGGGATAAACTGGTAAACTCACTATGTCAATAATTGCTTTTTTAATAGGTGCGTCAGTTCAAAAGTGAACAAGTAATTAGAGATAGAAAGAGTAACTTTATACACGATACAGGGTGAAAAGGGAGAAATTAATGAGGGAGAGTGCATGAACTAGACTCTAGAGTCTAGATATCCAAAATTGCCTGATATCACTCACTTGTCATCCTTACGTTAATTTGAGGATAGTTTTAGAGGGTATTTGAATTGACTTTTTAAAAATAGCTTAGCATACTGCTATTATAATCCAGCTATCAAATTATATTTACTTTAATTTTCACGATATGAGAGGAAGATCAGTCCTCGGGTTCAGGGGCGGAGCTAGTGTATTATTTACAGATTCTCTAGTAGCTTTTGATTGGAATCTGTAGTTGGATTAGGAAAATTCATTAATACTAAAATGAGCCAAAAGTTCGATAGTAAATTCAATGACCCATAAATTTTAAATCGTCACTTGGCCTCTTCTTGGATTTGTATATAGTGATTCGTGATTAAGATAACAAGAGAAGGAAAATCGAGACGGAAAACCACATATGGTGTCACTATATCAAAAAAATTCTTTAACGACAATTAATTAATGGCTACAACCTATAGTCATGACACTGAGTCTAATAATAATTAATTAGGGTAATGCTAAATGGCCAGAAAATTTGGCCAGAAATTTAAAAAAACTATAATATATTTTTTATTTTAAAATAAACTGATCTTTTTTCCATTTTTTAGTTAAAATGTATTAAAGTTAAAAGGATAAAAATGTTCAAAAGGGTAAAATAACATAGATAAAATACCATTCTAGCCAAATTCTGACCAAAAGGATTTTTCCAATTAATTAATGCTGGTAAAGGTTTTAAAGCTCTTTGTTAATGTGTCTACTTATTTATTCAATGGATTGGAAGAGAAGGGAGAACTCTGGGGAGAGTGACATGCCCAACGCTTCAAATCAAACGACCCATTAAATGTAATATGAATACACCTAGCTAGATATTCCTGGCACGTCGTTTCGTTTATGCATTGTGTTCACTGTTTACATTTAATTAGATCGTTACCTATTCCAATTTAAATAAATAAAGATAAGGTGGATGTTGCATCTATAAATTGTACTCCAATAACTGGTTTCTTCATCAATAATTTTAAGGTATTACCAAAATTGTTACCTTTTGTTATACATTTAGCAGATTGAGTTTTGAGTTCCATGGCAAACTCTATTTCTAGAAACAGAGAGTTAAAACAGTGTATTTTCCTAGAACCGGACACTCCAGATTTACCTTCCAAATGTGTCGTCTTTGAGATTGCACTGCGTAAAGCTAACGCTGCAACAGACAATCGGGACACTTGTGTCTTTGTAGCCAATTTACTTATTCTACTGAATTCTGGTTTTAAATATGTGCTTACCAACAGATTAGCTGAATTAGGCATTATAGTAACTCACACCGTGAAATTACCCTCTCAGGCAGAGGAATACATGATTGACTATTATGGTGAGTATTATTTTAACCTTTATGATATGTATCTTATCTTTGGCTGCACCGTACTGATACTTTTCAAAAACATCAGCCAAGCTAACTATGACAATTTCATGACCAAAAGGATTAAGGCAATGTGTTCATGTGATGATGAGATGCACGTGCCTTACACTTTCTCAGAGGCAGAGTCTATTCGTTCAATGTTAGGCTCTTCAATGCCTATAATACAGGCAGTGATTCGTTTTCTGAATTCATTCTCAGACAGTTCTGGTTGTTTGTCTTCTTTGATGGCATATCTGTGTGGTTTTTTGGCGTGGTTCAAAATGTATGCTTATAAAGTGATGCATGATACTTTAATCTTGAGTGCATCTCCAATTCTGGAGGACCCTAGGGTTCGACATGAAGGTGATAATCTTAATGGTACTCATAAAGCTGTTACTGAGTCAGATTATTCGATTCCTTGGAGGATATAGAGCAAAGGCAAAATTGGATAACAGAGGATATAGAGCTAGAAATTTGACGATTTATAGACGAAATTCAAATTTTGTGACTAGTAATGATTTCTCTGAGCAAGACAATGAGCTTGTGAGGGATTTAATTGTGATTCACAAAAGGGAAATGTCCAGGCCTGGCCGCATTACGCCTGTTTCATTAATGTGGGAAAGTATCTTTGCAGACATTGAATTTGATTCACATTAATGATTGTTTCTGAAGTTGATGCTGCCTGCTTATTTATCATATGTCTGTCTGAAGTAATAGTTGTTTTGTTCATTGCCTCATTCCTTTTTCTTTTTTTTTTTGGGTGAAATCAAATACCTTTGTCTTTCTGAATTCTTACGTTAATTAGAGGATAGATTTAGACATTTTAGAGATATAAAGTCCTCACGAGTAGAGAATTAAGTTCACTGTATACATTTAATTTGATCGTTTCCTATTCTAATGTTTTTGCATATATAAATTGTTCCAATAAGCAAATGGTTTATTCATTACTTGAGTAAAGCAAAATTGTTCTATTCTGTTATACATTAGTAGAAGATTGAGTTATGAGTTCCTTGGCAAACTCTAGAGTTGGAAACAGAGAGTTAAAACAGTGTATTTTCCTACAAGGGGACAATCCAAAGTTACAATTTCACTGTATATATCTTTGAGAGTGCACTGCGTGAAGCTAACAATGCAACAGACAATCGAGAAACTTGTGCCTTTTGTGGCCAATTTACTTATGCTAGTGAATCCTGGTTTTAAAGATGTGCTTACCAAAAGATTAACTGAATTAGGCCTATTTCACAAAAGCTTGGCCGTTTCTATGCTTACCTTGAGTTCTTGCGTTCATTATAATTGTTGTTTTTTCAATTCGGAAGTGCTTAATTATCAGATATAATCATCGTATGTCTGTCTTGCTTAATGCTTATTATGATCTTTTTTGTGTTTGCTTTATGTATTAAACAAAAAAAAACTACAGAAATTTTTGCCATTTAGTCTTGGTTTAAGATCAACTCTGTCCATGTGTTTGCTCTTGAAATATGATCAACCTTCATAAATCTAGTATTATTGGACAATGGGAATTTGAATTAATTGATTATACAAATGAAGATACAGATGCTCTATTGTCTTCGAATTTAAATTAATTATGTATCGATGCGTATAGTTGCCGATTGGACTTAAATAAGTTATCTTTGTTAATTCTTAATTAAGTAAGCTTGTTAATAGGATATAGAGCACAAAAGAATAGAGGAATTGAACCTGGAATTTTTTGAACTTCAAAGCATCCTTTAGACTAGTTGAAACAATAATTCAGTGGTGATTCAATGAATAAGTGATATTGTTGAGTAATTATTAATCAATGTGATATGAAATGTGTACTAGAACTTATCCAAAGCAGTGGCCTTAAGCAACATAGCTCTCTTTGCCTATATTCCATTTGAAAATTCAATTGCTTTTTGACTGCATCAAGGAATCAGTGAAGAGGTGCAGCACATATTGCACCCACACAATCCATCTAAAATGCACTTATTAACTAAATTTCATTTTATTTGAAGTCTCAAAATATGTTGTTTGCATATGAATACTTATTATATATCTAATATCATAACAAGTGCCGATACTATTGCTCAAGTATATGTAAGAAAAAATCCTATACGTCAAACTTCTTTGATAATGACTTTGTTTATCCTCATTTTTTTTTAACTGCCATAGTAAAATTCTTGTTATAAAAATATATATTAACATTGTTGAAGGAAGCTTGAAGACTGATGGAACATGTCGAAGGAACAGGTCCATCGAAGCAGGTTGACGAGTTAGAGTTAGAGTCATACTAGGACTACTAAATCCTAAGTTATGTACGACTAAGCTACTGTATATTGCAGGAGTCTACTAGGATAATGTATTTGAGTTATAATACAATACTAGGATAAGGTATTTGAGTTATAATACAATACTACTCATGTAAATAATTGTGTTGTAGTAGGTTTCCTAGTATAACTAGAATAAGACTCTTCTCCTATATAAGGAGCTTGTAACTCAATATTATAATCATCAATACAATTCTTGATTTCTCTAATCCTAGACGTGAGATTTCTACATGGTATCAGAGCAATAAAGCTTTTCCGCTCCTTAACGTATTAGATCAAAACCAAAACAACCACAAAATCGAATCGCAATGGCCCCTTCTACCAACACTCTTTCAACCTCTTCACTTCATCATCTTATTTCGTCCTGGTCCATTAAACTTAAGCTAACGAATTATCTTATATGGAGGACACAAATGTCTCAGTTGATTCAAGTGATGAGATTAACCTACCTCACAGAACCACCTAAAGATACCTGTTCCACTGGAAAGACTATTGAGGAAACTGTAGCAGGCGAGAAGGCAGAAGGCAACAACATTGTTGATGACTGGGAGGAGAAGGATGTGTTGCTAAAGAGTTGGATCTTAGGCACCTTGACAGAAGAAAACATGTACTTGATCGTAGGCTGCTCAACTGCCAAGGAGATGTGGGAATGCTTGGAAGAAGCTTATCTTCAAGCAACAAAAGATAAGGAGTTTCAGCTCAAACAACAACTAAAAAGTGTGAAGCTAGGAACCTAAACAATTGACGAATATATTAAGGAATTCAAAGGCATATGTGATGGCCTTGCAGTCATTCACAAGTCTGTAAATGAGTATAACAAAGTGATTAATTTTGCTAGAGGTCTAGGTCTTATGTACAAGACCTTTAGGACTGTCATGCTAGGTAAGGCACCATATCCTACTCTTAATCAATTTGTTAATGCTCTCAGGGGTTTTGATATGAGGGAGGATGAAGAATAAGTGCCTCAACAAAACCATAACATGACATTCTCTGCCCAAAGAGGCAGGGGAAGAGGAAACTACTTTCAAAGAAGAGGAAACAATAATTTCAATTCTAGAGAAAGAGGCTTTAAGCCTGCTGGAC
Organism: Solanum acaule; assembly: GCA_036250505.1. Lineage (NCBI taxonomy): Eukaryota > Viridiplantae > Streptophyta > Magnoliopsida > Solanales > Solanaceae > Solanum > Solanum acaule. The sequence goes on along the minus strand of JAJOOR010005521.1, from coordinate 12,413 downwards.
AATGAACATGTTCTTATAACAGCAGAAACGGACCAGGTCCACAGAACAGTTCTTCAAGTGGAAGTCATGAGAGGAACAATACTGATGCGTGTCAAATTTATGGTAGGAATAACCATATTGCTCTTAAGTGTTTTTACAGGCGGCTTTTACCAAGCCGCAATGAGCTATCACAAGCATTGACTGCTATTAATCTACAAAACACTATTAATGACACCTTATATGTGGACTCAGGAGCAAGTAACCATATGACACATAACACAGATATCCTAACTGATCTTAAACACTACAATGGACCAGATAAAATCATTATTGGGAATGGATTAAAGTTAGACAAATACATGTTGGAAACATATCCGGATCAGGTCTAAAGTTAAAAAGAAGTTCTTGTAGTTCCTAAGATTAATAAAAATTTACTCTCAGTTGGTAAGCTTGCAAAGGATAATTGTTACACTCTTGAATTTGATGAAACTAACTTTGTTGTAAAGGATAAGAAGACAAGGACACTGCTGGCCAAAACTAAAAGGAATGGACTCTATGCTTTGGAAGATAACAATCTCTATTCTTTGACTATTGCACACGATTGGAACACGTCAGATAACATGTGGCATACTAGATTAGGACACCCTAGTTTGAAGTCTTTAAAAGTTTTGAATAGTAATAGTTTCATCAATATTAGTAGTTGGAATAAAATGCCTACTGTTTGTTCCAGTTGTCAGTTGGGAAAGAGTTGTAAACTTTCATTTGGTTTGAGAAATAAAATTGAGAAAAAACCTTTATTGAAAATACATTGTGATTTATGGGAACCTGCTCCTGTCAAATCTTCCCAAAATATGAAATATTATGTTGTTTTTGTTGATGATCACACGAGATATACATGGATTTATCCACTGAAAAAGAAATCTGAATTCTTTGAGGTCTTTCTAAAATTCCAGAAAATGGTGGAAAAATAATTTTCTAAAGAAATTAAGATTTTTCAGTGTGATGGAGGTGGCGAGTTTATCCAAACAGACTTCATTAAGCATTTGGAAGATTGTGGCATTGTGAGACATATTTCATGTCCTAACACACCTAAACAAAATGGAGTTGCAGAGAGAAAACATAGGCATATTGTGGAGACTGGCTTAACTCTACTACTTCATGCTAATCTACCTTTGTTTCTTTGGGTTGAGGCTTTCCCCATTGCAGTATTTCTCATCAATAAATTGCCCTCATCAGTCTTAAATATGGTGCCTTCATTTGTTAAGTTGTATGGGGAACAACCTGATTACAACAGCCTAAAAGTGATTGGGTGCAGATGTTTTCTATATATCAAGAGTAGCAACAAATTCAGTCTAAAGACCTACCCTTGTGTGTTCACAGGGTACATCAGCTGACACAAAGGATATAGATGCTATCATCCCCCTACAATGAGGGTTTACATATCCAGACATGTTGTGTTTGATGAAAACATATTACCCTATACATCTCCAAAGCAATCTCAGACTAACGTTGATGTCTCACCTCACCTTGTTACTTTTGTTGAATCTTTTCTAAATTGCAGGCACATGATAAGTCTGATTCAGGGGAAGTACATGTTAATAGTCCACACATTACTAGTGATAATACTGTTACACCTCATATACTTCTTGATTATGAGAGTACTATTGACCTCTCAGGCGCAAGATCAGATGTTGAGGAACAGGTTGAAGGTGATGATTCATACCGTAGTATTGAAACTCTAGCTGCAGATTTTGGATCTGCTGGTAGCAGTGAGGAACAGGTTGCACTTACAGGTCCAACCAATGAGCATCATCAAACAACTACTTTAGTTGATGTACCAGTTGACCATCAATTTGACAATGCTACACTTCACTCAACTACTTTGGTTGATGTACCATTTGAGGTACTTCCTGCACCACAAGGGCATCATATGATCACTAGGCACAAGGCGAAGGAACATCACTTGTCACTTGTTGCTCGTAACAACACAATTTTTTTGAGAGAACCAAGTACTACTAAGGAAGTACTAAGGTCACCTCATTGGCTTGCAGCAATGCATGAAGAAATTGATGCTTTACATACTAACAAGACACAGATTTTGGTCCCCAAATCTCCAGGTATAAAATTTAGTTGGCTCAAAATGGGTGTTCAAGACAAAGTTAAAAGTTGATGGGACAGTAGATAGATACAAGGCCAGACTTGTGGCAAAGGGATTCTCGCAGCTTGAAGGGATTGATTTTGAAGAAACATTTAGTCATGTGGTTAAAGCCACAACTATTAGGGTGGTTCCATCCATTGTTGTCAGTTCAAAGTGGTAAGTTAGACAACTAGATGTCAAAAATGTCTTTCTTCATGGCTTCCTACAAGAGGAGGTGTACATGAGTCAACCTCTTAGTTTTGTTGATCCCAGTATCCTCAGCATGTGTGTCTACTTAAAAAGGCATTGTATGGTCTTAAACAAGCACCAAGAGCCTGGTTTGATAAGTTTAGCATGCATCTCTTACACCTTGGTTTCATTTGTAGTAAGGCTGACCCTTTCTTGTTTATTTTGCAAACTCACAAAGGCAAAATATTTCTCTTGTTATAAGTGGATGATATTATTGTCACAGGAAGTAATCCATCTCATGTCTCAGCGTTGATTCTCCAACTTAGGAAAGAGTTTGCTATGAAAGATCTTGGCCCTTTACACTTCTTTCTAGGAGTTGAGGTGAAGTATTTCGAAGGAGGAATTCACTTGAATCAAAGCAAGTATGCTATTGAGTTGCTGGCCAAGACAGAGATGACTTTGTCAAAGGCTGTAGCCATTCATTTGGCTCAGAAGCATGGTTTGCATGAAGCTGTGGGAAGTCTTGTAGATGTCTCCTTGTACAAAATGATAGTAGGGAGCCTTCAGTATTTGACCCTCACAAGACCTGATGTCACTCATGTTGTGAATTTATCAAGCCAGTTTATGCAAAGCCCAAACACTGAACATCTTCAAGGGGTAAAAAGGATTCTCAGGTACATCAAATGTACTCTACACTTTGGACTCAAAATGATTTCACAGTCTCTATATAGGTTGTATGGCTACTCAGATGCTGATTGGGGAGGTTGTACCACCACTAGGAGATCAACTACAGGCTATAGCATCTACCTAGGTGCAAATTGTATCTCTTGGACCTCCAAGAAACAGACTACAGTAGCCTGATCGGGTGCTGAAGCTGAGTATAGAGCACTAGCCTCCATTGCTGCAGAAATGACTTGGATTTTGTATCCTCTTCATGACCTTTGAGTGTTCCTTCGATATGTTCCTACGCTGTACTGTGATAACAAGAGTGCCTTGTACATGACGGTTAATCCAGTTATGCATGCTCGAACCAAACATGTTAAAATAGACTATCATTTTGTTCGTGAGAAAGTGTCCAGGGGACAACTTCTTACTCAATTTGTGAAGTCTAAGGATCAGCTAGCTGATATTCATACCAAAGCCTTAACAAAATAGGTTTTCTCTGGTTTTCGCAGTAAGCTAGGAGTTACAGTTCCTCCACTCACTAGCTTGAGGGGAAGTGTTGAAGGAAACTTGAAGACTGATGGAACATGTCGAAGGAACAGGTCCATCGAAGCAGGTTGACGAGTTAGAGTTAGAGTCATACTAGGACTAGGCTACTAAATCCAAAGTTATGTACGACTAAGCTACTGTATATTGCAAGAGTCGACTAGGATAAGGTATTTGAGTTATAATACAATACTACTCATGTAAATAATTGTGTTGTAGTAGGTTTCCTAGTATAACTAGAATATGACTCTTCTCCTATATAAGGAGCTTGTAACTCAATATTATAATCATCAATACAATCCTTGATTTCTCTAATCATAGACGTGAGATTTCTACAAACATAACATGAAATGTTATTATAGAGAATGTGTAAATGGCAGATCTAGGATGGGAAGAGGATGTTCACATGAATCCCATGGGTAAAAAATTATACAGTATAAATAAGGTTTATTTTTTTTAAAAATAGTGTATGTATATATATATATATATATAGATTTATAATCTCTTAAACATAAAAAGTAGATGTTGATTCAGTGGTTTAGGAAATTGAAGATCAACCTTGATGTGCCAAGTTCAAATATTAGACACCAATTTTTTGTTTTCAAACTTCTAAATTCGCTATTTATAGTGTTATTTTCATTGGTCATTGATTATTAATTCATTCGAAAATAATTTCTCTACTTTCATGAGTTACTGATAAGATCTGCATAGATTCTATTCTTTCTCGACTTTATTTGTAGGATTCACTGGCTATGTTATTGTATTGATTACTAGGCCGAATCTTTAAAAGTATTTAGCTAAATCCCATTTGTTTAATTAAGGAACAAAATTGGAAGTATATTCTGTAGTTTGAATTGTAACAAGAAAGGTGTTTGAAAGGTAATGGGTGGTTGAGTTTTGATTGCCTTTTTGCTACAAATGATGCAATATGCATATGAGGTGTCTGCATGTTACCAACCTTTCTATTCCACTTAACCAAATGCCATTCAAAATTCCAGATTTAGTGACCCACAATTCCACACCTAAAAAAAAACAACCTATTTTCATCAACCACACAAAAAAACACCCTAACTAATTAACGAACAAATCACAATTTTCAAACACGTAAGAAATTTCATGTAAAACATCTCTATTTGAAGAAATATTTAATCAATCCAACTAGATCCCAAATCAAACTTGAAAACTGCAATTATCTAAAAATTTCCTTTGGTTGGTAATATGTCATAATAATTCAAGTTAACTTTTTCTGTTAGGTGAAGTGGGGTAATATGTAATCTTGTATGTTGTAATTAATGCAAGAAAACCACTGATTAGTGCTGACTCATTTCCACGTAAACTTAGCGTCCATGTTGTGTCACAGTAGGGACATGTTTACAGCTTCTTCTTTTTTATCACAATAGAACTTACTTTAATTACCTAATTAATTAACTCCACATAGAAACGCCTTTTTGAATTACTTAAGTACCTTTTACATGTAACTAAGAAATGAGTAAAATTGAAAAAGGATAATAAGTTTTATCTATTTAAAAATAACAAATAATTTGAGATAATTATTTTTAAAAATCACGATATATAATTTAAATTTGAAGGGACAGATGTTAAAGTATCAGTAGTTACTAGTTAGCTATCATTTTCATTGTCTTGACCTGTTTGGTAAGGTAGGTGTAGTGAAAGAATGATAAGTATGAATTTTGTAATTAATCGATTGTTAAACAGAAAAATGTCACATGAACTACAAACTCTAATTAAGTCTACAACATTTATCTATTTTCCTTTCTTTACCTGTTTCTGTTTTCCTTTTTGTTGGGTCTCTTTTCTATTTCTGCTATTATTTCTGGTTTGGTTTTTGCTAGACTTTCATGGTTAAGTAAGAACAATATGTATTGATTTTATACAATTTTATTACTTAGAGATGATTAATTTTGTACACACTAAATTTGAATTCAAAACTTTAAATTGATAAATTATTACTTTATAATTTAAGTTATTAAACTTATTATATTTCGCGTTTAAAATACTGGACTAAATCGCCCGGGCAGTTTGAGATGTAGAAGTGGAACAACCCATGTGATACCAACTTTGAAGCACAAAGAACTTTACACGCAAATCATTAGAAATTTAGCATCCCCAAATTTTGTTAAAGTTACCAAGTTGTATCGCAGAAATTAAAGTTTAGGGATATATATTCCTTTTTTTTTATTGCCAGACTCATCTGCCACAGAAAGTTGATAAATTTATGCAGGAAAAAAAAGTACCTTTGAAATTGAAGATCAGATGAAAAGGGAGAAAAAAAAAAGGTTCAAATAATGGAGTTTGCTAGTTCATTGTGAAGCATAGCAAATTGGAGTGTTGTTTATTGATCCATTAACAGTCTCTATATGTGGCGCCGTGTGTTTAATTATTATCTACTGTTCTAGAATTTTGTACAATTAAAAAGAAGATTAGGAAAATGACGAATTAATTAAAGGTCTGATTAACGCATAGTTGAAGTTAATCAGTGATGGTTTGGCTAATTAATGTGCTCCTAGGTCAATATATTACTCCCTATGTCTCTAATTACTTGTTCATATTTTCTTTTTTAGTTGTCCCTCATTACTTGTCCATTGACAAATCAAGAAAGAACAATTTTTTTTATCTATTATATCCTCAATTAATTACTTTGAAAAATATAGAACTTCTTGAAAATATTAAGTTTTTAATTCATCCACTTCATAATTAATAGGGGTAAATGATAAACTCACTATGTTAATTATTAATTTTTTAATAGGTGTGTCAATTCAAAAGTGGACAAGTAATTAGGGACAGAGGGATTATTAAGATAAAATTATGTGATTAGGTAGGTGATTAATTATGGTGGGACACACTCAAACAGGAGACAACAATAGTTCTCGAAACCTAAGCAACATACTCTCTCTTCGTTAAAAGAAACTGAAAAAAGTTCTACATTTGACAGGTAATTCGATTTGGACAATCTTCTTTCTTTAGAGCTAATTTTACATGGTAGCAAAGCAATATCTATCTTGCTCGATGTTAGATCTTCAAATTAAATGCCCACGCATCAGATGTTCAGTTTTAGATGTGAGATAAATAATTTCGATATTTGAGAATTAACCTAACGAATTATCAAAATTAAAAATCAATCTAATTTGACTCTAAAACAATGTAAAATAAATACAAATAAATAAATGGAGATAGTACAAAATATAATTTGATTAAATTAGTATTCTCACAAAGCACAATATTCTCTTTTGTTTCTAATCTCTCTCCTACTAATTCCCTTTAATTATTATTTTTATTTAATTGAATCCACTTTATGTCTATAAATTTGATTAGCCCCTACTCTTTGGAAACCCCCCTCTTCTCTCTTAAAAAAAATTGTTCTTCCCTAACTAATATACAAAAAGAAGGAATAAATTTAGTTTCATTGTAGGCAGTTAGTTGCTCTGCATGTGCTCTGCCATCGCACAGACTCTGCTTTTTTGAGTAATAATCGCACCGCCCATTTCTCTCTTTATAATCTTATTTTGTCATATAACTCCTATTTGATTCTCTTCACAGCCCACTTTTCTCCAACTTTCAACTATATAAAACCTATCACTCTGTTTTTGACATTATACTCATAGAAAAAACAGAGACAATGGGTGAAGAAATGAAACAGGTTAGTGTTCTGTTTTTTGAATGAATGAATTTATGTATGTTTATTGAATTGATGAGATTGTGAATGAAATGTACGTAAAACAGGAGTCACCAAAGGAAGAAGTGAAAACAGAGGAGAAAAAGGAAGAGCAAACAGAGGAGAAGAAAGAAGAGAAAGTAGAAGAAGAGGAGAAAAAAGAAGAACCCAAACCACCTTCACCTTTTGTTTTGTATGTGGACTTGCATTGTGTTGGATGTGCAAAGAAAATTGAGAGGTCCATTTCAAAGATTAGAGGTTTGTATAGCTTCTATTATTTATTTGTTCTTTATCTTAATAGCACTGCAGTGACAAAGCCAAAATTTTCACAATTAAAAGAAGTAAACATTAGACCGTGTATGTAGTATAGTGTTATTTTTCGATGAAAGGGGTTCGAATGATCCCTTGTGATACTTTAGCTCTGCCCTTATTGTGTGTACTGTGGAGCAGGGGTTGAGGGAGTAGTAATAGAGATGGCGAAAAACCAAGTGACAATAAAGGGAGTAATAGAGCCACAAGCAGTGTGCGACAGAATTACGAAGAAAACTAAAAGAGTTGCAAAAGTGTTGTCACCCCTGCCGGCATCTGAGGGTGAACCAATTCCTGAAGTTGTTGCTTCCCAGGTATAATTTTTGTGGCATGTGATATTACTTTTTTGAAGTGATTATTGGTATAAAAAATCATAATGTAAAACATTGGATGGTTGCTTTTATTAGGTAAGTGGATTGACTACTGTGGAGCTTAATGTCAACATGCATTGTGAGGCTTGCGCCGAGCAACTTAAAAAAAAGATTCTCAGAATGAAAGGTAACATATTACTAACCATGTTCTGTAACTTATAAAATAAATAAAAGAATGTTATTCATTATAACATGTTAAATATATTACCAATAGTTATTCTTTTTAACATTATCAGTATGGAAAGACACAGTCTAGTTAATTAATGATAATTTCATCTCCTATGTAAACGACTTTGAAGATCACATTGAAGAAGTTGAGACCTAACAAAAGAAAGTAAACTTAAAGTATTTGACGATTGGAATTCTTGTGGTCTAAGATAATTAAATCATCAATAACAATAACGTCATTAGATTTTTGGATGGTAATGATGAAAAGAGCAAATTGGCCGAGTGAAACGGATAGTCAATTGTCATGCGCTTTGCTTAGCTTTATTTTATTTATAGAAGAAAGAGACCAAGTGAGAATGATAGGCAAGAGCAAACCATAAAATGTCAACCCAAAGCTTCAAGTGTAAAAATTATCCACATTTACACAAACTTACCATGATTAATATGAAGTAAAATGCATATCACTTACCCACGGTTGAGTAAAACCATTTAATATTCAAATAAATACCATATATATATATATTGGAATAAAAATAAGTTTTTACCTAGAGAGATGGTGAGATTTTATCCACCTCTGTCCCCATATTTTAGGTGGTGGTGGGACAATGGGCAGGTGCACGAATGTTATCCATATATGATACTATATTTTAGCTGCAAAAGCATTTTACAAATTATTTGAATAATTTGCACATAATTGATAGCGTGAAAAACATGATAAGAAACCTCAGAAATGATAGGTAATTAATCTATTAAAGTCTGTCAAGTGACCATGTAAAATCAGAACCGTTGTCTTTGACCCAATAGAATTTAGCGATTCCGGATTCATCTATACATTTTAAGTGTCACTTTAATTTAATAATTATATTTATTTAATTAACACTCAAGAATATGTGACTTGTTGAATTTAGGTGTTAGAAGTGCGGAAACAGAAGCCAGCACTGGCAAAGTAACGGTGACAGGCACTATGGACGCTAACAAGCTCGTCGACTACGTCTATCGACGTACCAAAAAACAAGCAAAAATTGTCCCTCAACCCGAACCTGAGCCCGAAAAGCCCGCTGAAGAGACCAAGCCCGATGAGGCAAAGCCCGTTGAAGAACCAAAGCCCGAAGATAAGAAAGATGACGGTGCAGCCCCCGCTGAAAATAAAGAAGGGGGCGACGGTGAAAAACCACCGGAGGGAGAAAAAAATGAAGGCGGTGGCGGAGGAGAAGAGATGATCGTTCCAATTGGAGATCATTATGATGAACATACGATTAATAAGTTGATGTATTATCATCAGTATCAGCCACTTTACGTCATTGAAAGAATTCCACCTCCACAGCTCTTTTCCGATGAAAACCCTAATGCATGTTGCATTACATAATTAATAAACCTGCAAGCAATTATAGTACGTACTTAGTTAATCAATCCTCACACTAAGTTTTTATGATATTGTGAGACGATGATTAATTTAAACACGTAGGAGTATTTAATTTGATTTGTTGTATTGATGGTCATGTGAAGGGGATTATTCTATCTCTAGATGAATAATGATAAATACAAATATTTATCGTGTAATATATATATATCTAATCTTGAAAATGGTATTTCAAGAGTAGATATAAAAATGTTACATCATTATTGTTTTGTTGTGTATATGTATTATTTACCATCTTTGTTAATGTTACCATATGACATTTTGTTCATTATTAATTATATGCAAAGTTGTCTACATTTAGATGTTTTTATTTTATAATATCCCCGGTCGACTATATTACGAAACTATATGTATAATCGATAACATGAAAACAAAGTAATTAAGATCGATTGAGTACTATTCCAACGAATTGATAAGAATGAGAACTAGCATAATTGAATAATACAAATTTTATTAACTTATATTGATGAGCGCTTTAAATTTTCAACTGGGATATAAATATGTTTACAGTATGTTTACTGGGACGAAATTAAAAGTAGAAGGATTTTTATCACATACAAATTACAATCATGAATGACGAACTAGAGACAAAATAAAAGCAGGCTCGAATCGAAAACACTTTTTAAGGAAGTGACGTATGAAAACAATTGGTAAAACCTTATAGTAATTCCGTCGATCGACCTCAATTTAAGAGGACATTTGCCCATAAGAATTGAAAAAAAAACACTTTATTTTATAAAACTAAAGTTTTGTTTGGTCATATTTATACAATAAATATTTAAAATCAAATGTATATTTTTTTCTTAAAAATAAAATATAATTTTAAAAAGTTTATTTTATAAATGGAAACGGGTCAAAATTGCCCCTGAACTATGCGAAATAGCCCACTTATACCCTCCGTTACATTTTGAGATAAAAAATACCTCTGTTGTTATCCCTAGAGACCACAAATACCCCTCAAAAGTTAACAATCCAAATTGTTAATGATATGGCAAGCCATGTGGGACTGATCTCTCCACCTAAGCTGCCAACTAGGATTTCCAACAATTAGAAATCCTTCTAAAATTAGAAATAAATCTTTTATTTTTAATTACATAAAAAAATATTTATATTTTTAATTAAAAACCTTTTATTTTTAATTACGTAAATATTTACCACTCTTTATTAATATTTATATTTATTGCCGTTAAAAGTTATTTTTTCATCGTAGTTTAACTGTTAACCAAGTATATTTCCACTTGATAAATAACTAATATATAATATATCTAACTTGATAGGATGATTTTTTGTATAACATACCTGTATCTTCTGTATGTATGAGAGAAAATTTACGGCTCGATAATATTAAATTCTTGTTTTTTTAGTTGGATTAATACAATTTTAAGAGATTTAGATTAAAACAAAAGTTAGTAAGTAATCCTAGTTGGCAGCTTAGGTGGAAGGATCAGTCACACATGGCTTGCCATGTCATTAAAAATTTGGGTTGTTAACTTTTGAGGGGTATTTGTGGTCTCTAGAGATAAAAATGAGGGTACTTTTGAGCTCAAAATATAATAGAGGGTATAAGTGTATTTCACATAGTTCAGGGACAATTTTGCCCCTTTTCCGTTTTATAAAAACAAATTGAGACATGATGCGTGTTAGAAAGTGTTGGATGGTAGATTCTATTTTTCCCCTCTTCAGAGACAAATGCATGGGTTCCACGTGGTTGGGACCCACCATTTGGGATCTGAGTCAGCTACCGACTTGTATCTTTTAGTGCCACGGCAAAAGTGTGGGCCCGTGGGACCCTTTTCTAACATGGGGGTGGCCCACTTTTCCTCTAAAAGTCTTGGGATTCCATAAATTTCATTTCTCGGCACTCTATTGTATCGCGCCGTATCGACAATCCACGTTTTAACGTTGGAACAATCGCATATTAGGGTTTTGATGGGATGGTTGAGCCTTAATTAAAGATCTCAAGTTTACATTTTTGTTTCAATGAATAATTGAGAGAGTCGCTTCAGATGAAAAATTATAAAACAACCTTTAAATTTTTTTAAATCGAGTGATGGACTTAATTAAGATGAAGGCAATAGTAATAGCTAGATCGAAGTAACTATATTGTCACAATCAGTAGGTAGAATTATTGCTGATCAAGATGATCGATCATGTGAAGGGAATCTATGAGAAGTCGATCATCAGCTCTTATTTGTGAAAAGAAGAACATGCTTTATTAACTCAAAATCTTGTCACTATACACCTATTTGTCATTGTCATTAATTCTAAATTAAGCAGGGGTTAATTGTTCTTTTGTGTTTCTATTCAAATATTGCTGCTATACTTTAAAACAAGAAGGCTAGGGCATGCAGCAAAAAAGGACCACCAAGAAATTAAAGTAATTAATAGGCTTCACTTTTGTCGTGAGCCCATGTTTGCATTCTGTCTATGGTAGCTGCTGCATGCATCCAAGTATCTTTTTTTCTTTTTAATTCCAATTAAAATAATAACAAATCTAGTATAATTTCATAAGTCGAGTTTGGAGGGAGAGATGTGTGGATAAATTTGAGGGTGGAAGTGCACAAGCACCCATGGTGCAATTTTTACCAAGAAGTCAATTAATTTTTACATCATTAGTACATTAGTTTTATGGTGTAACATGTTTTAACTAATGTGTATTATAATTTATATGCTTGATGGTGCACTTGATCTTCAAATTCTAAGTTCGCTTATGATGAAGTACTCATACTTTGTCCTTTGAATTAAAATAAGAGCAATTTTCACATATAGCAAATAAAAAAAAATTATATTTGTATGTTATAGCAAAGTTTGCATAATTGTGCTCCAATCAAACATATATATGTATAATTCGCTATACATATACAATTGAAAGCTATGTCTATTTCGCTATACATATATACAAAAAGAAGCAATTGTATAATTCGTTGGCTCCTCTTTAGATTTGTATAATTTCGCTGG
>JAJOOR010005520.1:0-35903 GCA_036250505.1 Solanum acaule | reverse complement strand
ATATAATTATGTATATAATTAGTATATTTTATGAATATTCGAAAGTCATCTCCAAAAAGATTTTGTTTTGTTTAACTATTTTATCAAATTAGTTTAGTTAAGTTACGATCATATTTTTGAAATATTCTAGTTTATAAGTAAGTTAATTATTTTATTCCGTTAAAATTAAGAAGCTCATTAATTAATTAATATTGGTTTATCTTATTTATTTATTTTTAGCCGAATTCACCAACAAAATTCGATTTGGCTATAATTGACACTTTATTTTTAATTGCAATTCTAGCCTTTTCATAGTTTGTCTTCAACTCAATTAAGAGCTACAAATCTACTCAACCTTTTCAGCCCAATTAACAATTCCCAACATTCCAATTCAAACTTCCAGCAACCCAGCCCACCAGAAACAACACCAGACCGACCCAATCCCCCTGACCCGGCCCCATCACCTTTTTCCCTTTCAATTTCAATGATAGCAGCAGCAGAACAGACATAGAGCAGTACCAAACTAACCCATGCGTCTTTTTCTTTCCAAACGACCAGCAAGCAATGTTCGAATCCTAGAAAATCTAGCTAGAAATCCGCAGCGCCCATACTCATCCCGTCCCCTCGTCCTCTTTTGTCAAAATGCCCCATCCTTTCTACTGTTTTCTGGAAAAAGGGGATTTAAAATTCAAATTTTTAATCTGTTTCCCCTCTAATCGAATTCATTTTCTCCTATAAAAATCCATCATTGCTTTCGGTTTTAGGAGGAGGTTTTTGACGGTTTTTTGGGAGTTGGAGTTTAATGTGAAGTAATAGTCATTTTACACTCAAAAATTTTCAAACCGTTCTCTAATCCTTGGTTCCGAGAAAATCTCTGTTTGTAGTCGATTTTGAACTTCTTGGCTCGCTATTAATATTAAATCTCGTGGTGGAAGAGTCCCTGTTCAAGCTCGTCGTGCCAGTCGCTGCCCCGAACAAGGTAATGCTTTCTCCTTTACAATATTCTTCTCGCCTCTTTTTCTGTTTCAAGAAAATAATATTTTCCGATGTCGGAAAAGTCTTAGTATGTGGCTGTTTGTTGTTAGTTATCGTTGGTTTTGTTGAAGTTGCAATGTGATATATTTGTTCTTATATAATTCCACTATTCGGTCGAGTCGAAGCTTGTAAGTTTGCATCTAGTGTTGATGTTTCTCGGTTACTCTTTTGAGTTATGCTCGTTTTTTCTCTTCTCGAAGCTACTGCTTGATGTCATTGGGATTTGGGTCTGTATCACCTTGTTTATACGACGATATTTAAGCGTTAGGTATGTTGCATTTGAGATTGTTACTGTTTAATGTTGTTATGCATATAGGCTTAAGTATTTTTTTTTATCAAAATCAACTGATATATTAATGCTAATATATATGGTGTAGTCGGATGCCTGTTCCAATGGCTCGATTTTATCTATTTCTTAAAAGCCTATGTGGTCTTTGTGATTCGTTTAAATTAAGTTTGTGTCTTCATGCTATTCAAATTTCAGTCGAAAATGGTTATATTTTTAAGTTTGTGTCCGTGAAAAATCTTAGTTTCTTGTTTTATTGATTTTCAAATCTTAGTTCTGTTGGAGTTTAATCTTTAAGATCATTCGAAATATGGCTTTTGTTTTCAAATCTCAATTCATGTTTAGTTTCTCTTTCCATTAATGCAAAGTCAAAATGTGATTTTATATGAATTTTCATATCCGATTGTGTTGCCATTAATTTTACCTTTTCTTCTGCTAAAATATGAGATTCTCGTTTCAAGTTGCATATTGTCAACATACGGTCAACTATTTGATTAATAGTGATAACAAGCGGTTTGTCTTGTTCTAGTGGTAACATGCCTTTCTTATGATATATTCATTGTTTATTACTTTGTAGGATTAATTACTTACTAATTTTGGATGAATTCAAGCATAGTAAGTTGTACAATGTTGACATTGATAGCTTTCTCACTTATGTAAACATGTGTGTATGACTCCTTAGTGTGATATGCCTCGGCTCCCTTTTTCCTAATTAATGAAGTTAAAGTAATCTCTTATTATTTAAAGACAAGCCTTTAAGTTGAGTTTCTCGAATGTGTCTTGATTGTTTTACTATATAATTTGCTCGATATAAGTCTCCTTGGTATTAGTTTATGTATGAGTCTTCTTGGTCCAATTATATAAGTCTTTGAGATGCACACTTATTCTCTAAGTCATTTGCTAGTAACCGGACTTAAAGTTAATCATGTAAATTTTTTTTGTGAAGTTACTAACTCTTGCTTTTTTGCCTTGAACCCCTTGTTGTCAAGTGAATCTATTGGACTTTGCTCTCTCCCTTTTTGCATATCGATCGGGCCGTAAAGGCCCAAATCCACTTCCTCGCTTGAGCCACCCTCTATTCCGAGTTAAATGCTGATGAATAGGTGTTGGGAAAGCCGCAAGGCCGGAAATTGAATTCTTAGGTCCCAAAGGCCTCAAAAAGGGTTGTATACGAGATATATACATTATATATATTCAATATACGTCAATATTACAGGTCAAAAATGCAAAAATACAAAGATGAGGTAAAATACAGGTGTTCGGAAGCAGGAGATACACAGAAAGAGCTGATATACATGCCGATATACATTGATATACATCAGTTGTATACCAAAAACGGGTTTTGTTTAAACCCCAAAAAAGTAGCAACGAATCTGGCCCAAGAAAGGCCCAAATTCAACTTCTCTCCGTTACTTTTAAATTATTTAATTGTGATTACTTATTATTTGTTGTTTAACTCTAGCTTTAGAATTTTTAATTAACTTAATTAGATTCCCCAAAAGATGAGTTATTTTATTTGTGTTGGTTTAGTTTTAATATATTTCATGTTGTTGTGTTCACTTATTTTATTAATCAAATGTTGGTCGAATTTTATATTTTAATTAAGTTAAATCTTTATTCTTAAAAAGATATGTTTTAAGGCCGCTTCACTTGATCACATATTATTTTTTATATTGTTTTAAGTTAAAGTATTTTTCTCAAATAAATTTAAAAAAAATGTTAGTCAAAACTTTTTTTTTAAAAAAATAATTAATAAATAAATAAATACTTACTTAGTCATTTGCTCAAAAGTTAGTCAAAACTTTTATTCTTCAATTAATTTAAAATGATTTTCATGCTTTAATGTGTTAAATTGGTTTAATTTATTTTAAAATGAACTAAATAAATTCTAATTAGTCTAGTTTTATTAATTTTCTAATCACTTGCACCTTAATTCAAATGTTTTCATTTTAGGTCTCTCCCTCTAAAAAGATAGAATAAAATGGTTCATTTCTTAATTATTTTTCAAACTTAATCGAATAGTGTAAATTATTATATATTTTTTATGTTAAATTATTTTTTCTAAAAATAGTCAAATACATTTTAGTCAAGTCGCAGGTCAACCGCATGTTAGCGGACACTTCGAATGCTTAAACCCTTCTTGAAGTGTAAATTGAACCCCGAACTCTCTTTGGTATTTTCAAATTATTTTTTCTATTTAAATCTTTGGAAATTATAAGTTTTCTTAATTTCTTTAAAAAATTAAGTGGCGACTCTTTTCTAAGTATTTTTCTAAAATTGTTTTATACTTAGAACATTTCAAAATAGTGATTTTTCTAATTATAGGAAAATTACGACACAACAAAGAGCACCATGGCTGACTTAGTTGAGTTAAATATGGTAGATTTTGATGTCATTCTAGGTATAGATTGGCTTCATGCATGTTATGCATCAATCGACTGTAGAACTCGAGTAGTCAAGTTTCAGTTTCCTAATGAGACAGTTACTGAGTGGATGAGTAATTCAGCAGTGCCTAAGGGTCATTTTATTTTGTACCTTAAGGCCAGAAAGTTAGTTTCCAAGAGTTTTGTCTATCACTTAGTCCGAGTTAATGACTCTAGTGTAGAGACACCTCCACTTCAGACAGTTTCAGTTGTTAGTGAGTTTCTAGAAGTCTTTCCAGATGATCTTCTTGGAGTCCCTCCTGAGAGAAATAGACTTTGATATAGATATTCATCCCGATACTCATTCTATATATATTCCGCCATATAAAATAGCACCAGTAGAGTTGAAAGAGTTAAAAGAGCAGTTGAAAAACCTTCTTGAGAAAGGTTTTATTCGACCAAGTGTCTCACCTTGGGGCGCTCCGGTCTTATTTGTGAGAAAGAAAGATGGTTCCCTTCGAATGTGCATAGATTACCATCAGTTGAACACAGTTTCTATCAAGAATAAGTATCATCTTCCGAGAATTGATGATCTTTTCGATCAAATTTAGGGTGCCACTTGTTTTTCTAAGATAGACCTCAAATCTGGCTATCATCAATTGAGAGTAAGAGAAAGTGATATCCCTAAGACAGCTTTTAAGACTCATTATGGTCATCATGAGTTCCTAGTTATGTCCTTTGGTTTGACCAATGCTCTTGTTGCATTCATGGACCTTATGAATAGAGTATTTAAGCCTTATTTAGATACGTTTGTTATCATATTCATTGATGACATTTTAATCTATTTGAGGAGTGAAGAATATCATGTTAGTCATCTCAAAATAGTTCTCCAAACTCTCAAGGATAAGGAGTTATGTGATAAGTTTTCTAAGTGCAAATTTTGGCTTGAGTCTGTGGCATTCTTAGGCCATATTATTTCCAGTGATGGAATAAGAGTTGACACTCAAAAGATAGAGTCAGTGTAGAACTGGCCTAGATCCACGTCTCCAACTGACATTAGGAGTTAATTGGGATTGGCTGGCTATTATAGAAGTTTCATTGAGGGGTTCTTACATATTCCATCCCTATTGACTAAGTTGACTCAGAAAACAGTTAAGTTTCAATGGTCTGAAGCTTGTGAGAAAACCTTTCTGGAATCGAAAAAGTGGTTAACTACTCCCAGTGTTGACCTTACCAGAGGGTACGCAAGGTTTTGTAGTGTATTGTGATGCATCCAGGGATGGTTTGGGTTGTGTGTTAATGCAGAATGGCAAAGTATTAGCTTATGCCTCAATACAGCTTAAGGTTCACGAGAAGAATTACCCAACCCATGATCTAGAATTGGTTGTTGTAGTATTTTCTTTGAAAATATGGCGTCATTATCTTTATGGTGTTCATGTAGATGTGTCCACCGATCACAAGAGTCTTCAGTGTTTAGTCAGAAAGAGCTTAATCTCATACAGAAAAAGGTGGCTAGAGTTACTCAAGCATTATGACATGAGTATTCTCTATCACCCAGGTAAGGCTAATGTTGTTATTGATGCGTTGAGTAGATTGTCTATGGGTAGTACCGCCCATTTTGAGAAAGATAAGAAAGAGTTAGCAAAAGAGGTGCATAGACTTACACGATCAGGAGTTCGATTAAGGGATTCTGACGAAGGAGGAGCAGTGGTGATGAATGGGGTTGAATCATCATTAGTGTCTGAAGTTAAAGAGAAACAAGACCAAGATCCTATTTTTCTTGAATTAAAGTTAAATGTTCATAAGAAAATTGTAGTGGCTTTTGAACAAGGGGGAGATGGTGTATTGAGGTATCAAGGTAGATTGTGTGTGCCAAGGGTGGATGAACTTCAAGAGAGGATCATGGAGGAAGCTCATAGCTCCAGATATTCTATCCATCTGGGTTCCACAAAGATGTACCGTTATTTGAGATAGGTTTATTGGTGGAGTAGTATGAAGAAGGGCATTGCAGAGTTTGTTGCTAAGTGTCTGAATTGCCAACAAGTTAAAGTAGAGCATCAAAGGCCCGGTGGTATGGCTCAGAATATAGAGATTTTGGAATGGAAGTGGGAGATGATCAATATGGACTTCATTACAGGTTTACCATGGTCTCGCATGCAACATGATTCCATTTGGGTGATTGTAGATCGAATGACTAAATCAACCCACTTTTTGCCGGTAAATACTATCCATTCAGCAGACGATTATGCTAAGTTATATATTTAAGAGGTATTCAGACTTCATGGAGTTCCAGTGTCGATTATTTTAGATAGAGGTGCACAATTTTGGAAGTCATTCTAGAAAGGTTTGGGTTCGAAGGTGAACTTGAGTACTGTTTTTCATCCGCAGACTGACGGTCAAGTAGAGCGCACTATTCAAACTTTAGAAGATATGTTGAGAGCTTGTGTGATTGATTTCAAGGGTAATTGGGATGATCACCTACCTCTCATAGAGTTTGTTTATAACAATAGTTACCACTCTAGCATCCAAATGGCTTTGTACGAGGCTCTTTATGGGAGAAGATGCAGTTCCCCTATTGGATGGTTTGAGGTTGGTGAAGCTGGGTTGAAAGGACAAAACTTAGTGCATCAAGCTACGGAAAAAGTGAAGGTTATTCAAGAGAGATTGAAAACAGCACAGAGCCTTCAGAAATCCTATACAAATATAAGGAGAAGAGACATAGAGTTTGAAGTAGATGATTGGGTTTACTTGAAAGTTTCACTCATGAAGGGTGTTATGAAATTTGGTAAGAAGGGAAAACTTAGTCCCCGATATATTGGTCCTTATAGGATATCCAAGAGGATTGGCAATGTAGCTTATGATTTAGAGCTACCCCAAGAGTTAGTAGCGGTCCATCCGGTATTCCACATTTCTATGTTGAAGAAGTGCATGGGCGATCCTTCACTTATCGTACCTACTGAAGATATTGGTATTAAGGATAGCTTGTCTTATGAGGAGATTCCTATTCAGATTCTAGATCGCCAAGTTCGCAAGTTGAGGACCAAGGAAGTAGCATCAGTCAAAGTTCTGTGGAGAAATCAGTTTATTTAGGAAGCTACTTGAGAAGCTGAGGAGGATATGAAGAAGAGATACCCACATCTCTTTGAATCCGGAGAAATTCCAAACTAAGGTACTAATCCTTTTCTTGGCATTTTTCTTAAGTTGGCATGTTGTATTTATATTTTGCTTGTTGGGTGTTTGAGTTGAATGTTAGATGTTACCCCCTTAGCCTACTAAGAGTAATATCATTCAAGGACGAATGTTCCAAAGGGGGAGATATTGTAACATCCCGCTACTTGAAAGAACTAGAATTAGAAAGAAATCGTTTTTGGAAAAAAATTAAATTTGGAAATATTTGCAAGTTATGTGACGTATGAATTTTGGGTCAACTTCAAACGACCATAACTCCTAGCATAGGATGATTTAGGTGGTATACAAGATACCATATGAAAGGTCTTTGAATTATCTTTCCAACGCCACTGAGTTTGCTCACTTTCGAGTTCGTAAAAGGGATATATGCCCATTTGAAGTTGGGTTGTCTGAATAAGGAAAGTCAGCCGGATTTTAGAAGGCTTTGGTCTTTTCATTACCCAATTAATTAAATTCGGTTTTAGTAATTTAATTAGGGGTCTAAACTGATTCATCGATTTCTTGAGGATTTGGTTGTGGATTTCGCCAAGGGTTGATCCCTAGAGAGGTATGTGAGACTTTCATAGCATTGGGTTCGTTCACCCACGCGCCAATCATGTTTATTTCAGCGAAATTCGTTCTAGAAAGTTGAAGTTTAATGATTTTGAATTGTGTTCTTGAATATTGGCTATCGTTGTTGAGTTCTTGAGGAAATTATGTCGATTTCAGAGTCGTTTATAATAGATTCTTTTGTACATGTATTGGGTATCTAAGTCAAAAGAGAAACTGATAAAAAGAATCCAATTTAGCCGAATTGGGGTTAGAAAACGAAGAAGGAAAAAAGTCGGGCAAATATGGCACTTTGCTCCGCGTCGCGGACCTGCCTCTCCTTTGCACATAATTTTTCTCCACGTCGCGAAGAGGTTGCGGACCCTTCTGCCTCAAAATTTATTTTATGACCAAATATTAAAATGTATCTCCGCGTCGCGGACTTGCTTCCAGACAGTGATTTCTTGATCGTTTCTCATGTTTAACTATCTAAAAGCACTCCTAATAGCCATGATATTTTTCCTATCGCAAATCATAACCTTGAATTCTTAATTCAAATTCAAGGTAGAGTTAAGACCCAAGTCTAGAGAGTTCATAGAGTCTTTTCAAAAGTCTTTTGCAAGCGTTTTAAACTTGTTTTAAAGACTTGAGCATTGAGTTGAGTAAGAGCAATAGTGAAGTTCATTTCTTCAAAAGATTATACGGGAACTAAGTATTCCTAAGAGTTAAAATGTTTCATATTTAAACAAAGAGGAAACACTGATTTCCAAGAGAGAAAACACTAATTTCCAAGAGAGCTTTTAAGCTAGTTTTTGAGTAATAATCTCAAACCACAAAAAGAGTTATGTTGTTAAACATATGAGCTAGTATATTTTGGGAGTAGTATAGAGCACCAATTTGGGGACAAATTTGAATTCAGATAATTTGAAGTCTCCATAAACTGTGTAGCCAACATGTGTAGAAAAGGATCATACTTTTTAGATTATTCATTAATGTTTTTTAGCATAGACTAGTGGATCCACTTAGTGAGTTAGGTTCTATACCCATGGCAAGGTATAAGACGTCCCTGGCAGTGTAAGGCAAGGCGTTGTACCATCACTTAAGCTCATAGAGATGGTTGTCGATTAGAAAAACTCCCACGGAGATATTTTGTATTCTTATATACATAGAGTTACTTGTATTTTCATATACAACCAGAGTTATTGTGTTTTTTTCAATACAGTGAGTCATTATCTTCATGTTTTAAAGCTTTTCTTTATATTTTATCTTTATTACTACTTTATATTGGAATGAGTAGAGTTGAGTTGAGGCAAGGTAAGTTTCTTCAATTCCTCTTCAAGCTTATGTTTTGTTTTAGAATTCCCCTCACATGCTCGTACATTTAATGTACTGATATCATTTGGCCTGCATCATTTTTTTTATGTAGATACAGGTAATCAGGATTAGCATCCATCGCCTCATTGATCCAATTGAGCGTTCAGAGTCATTTAGTGAGCCTCCTTGCTTTTTGGAGGATCCATTTTCACATATTTTTAGTATTTTTCATTTGTTAGGGTGATCGGGGGTCTTTTCCCAACATCCTTCATAGTTTTAGAGAGTTCATGACAGCTAGTTAGTTCATTTGTCTTTACATTTTCATTTTATTATGTTGAGACTTGAGTTTGCCTTATTAGCCAATTGAATGTTTGCTTTATAACATTCTAGTTTATTACATGGATTTATCTTGTTTGAGTAAAGTCTTATGCTGAGTAGTAAGACAAGCCAAGGGTTTGCATGGGGCCACCAATGGTTCTTGAGTGTTAGTCCCTGATGAGTCCAAGATTTGGACTCATTTAGGGTTTTGTTTATATAGGTTTAGTGTCCTCAAATGCTTATTTTGCGCTAATAATTGATGTAAAACCCTTGATTTCCAGGTATATGGATTGAGGAACGAAGCAAGGACACTAATTTGCAAAATGGAACAAAACAGGCTGAAAAAATGAAGAAAGGCAAGCCTGGTGATCGCCAAGTCCAGTTGGCGAGTCGCTTAATGGCTACTTGACCGCCTAAAGTTCCAGTGTGCCAAGCCCTGAAGGAAATAACCAAGTTGGCAAGAGAAAGGAGCAGTCGGCAGATCGTCGAGTGGTTTCGCGATGCAGATTTAGATCACCCAAAGTTACAGACCTTGAGGTTGCTGAAAACTAAGGCATAAGGGCGATGGAAATGACCAAAGGGCAGCTCGTCGAGTGGTTCGGCGAGCCCGACTTACTTCAGCGAGTGACTCTTCGCAGCATATTTTTGGCGACTATAAATACATTTTTTAACATTTAGTTTAGTATCAATTACTCTTTAGAACAATTTCATTATTAAGTTTTTAGCTCTGGAGACAAGTTTTCTCTAGCTTTTCCTAAGTTTTGGAGAATTGAAGTTTTTCACTTCTAAGAAATTGGAAGTGGGTCTTTGAGATCCTTCAAATTGGAGCATTGTAAGGATGAAATCAATCTTACCTAGTTGGTGGAAACGCAATTTGGTAACGATTTTTATCTTTTTATGATGTCTAGCTAAAACCCCAATTCTTGGGATGTGATTATGTGATTATGGGCTAATTTAGTTTATGGGTATTGCTAATTGTTAGTTTAAATTCTATTTAAAAGTGAGTTCAGTCATTAATTGTGGTTTAACTTAAGAATTGTAGTTGCAAATGCAGTTCTACCCTTGTGTTTTTGGCTTGCTCGAGAGAGAGAGGTTTTAAAACTAAACTTATTAATTGATTGTCAATGGGTATTGGGTTGATATGGGTTCAGCTCGAGAGAGTGAATCCTAAACCCAAATCCCACACATTCAGCTCGAGAGAGTGAATGGACTAAGGTGTGGGCTGTTCTTATTTTGCTTACTTGTTGATGTTCGAGAGAAATCAACTTGATTCAAGGTAAATTATTTGAGAGAAAGTTTATCCCCTCTATAGCCTAGCTTACTCACTAATATCTAGTTATTTTCTAATAGTTTCAATCACCCATTTGTCTATATTAGCCTATAGTCAAATCACATCCCAAGAACCCATCTCATTATTGTTATTTCGTATTGATTGACGTTGTTCTTAGTTGATAATCAAAACCAAAACCCCCCATTTGACATTCGTGTCAACCCTTGAATTGCGTGATGTTTTTATTCGATAATTTCTATTCCTATGACTTATTTGAACATGTTCACACTTTACCATTGACTCTCAAAAATGTACCTCTCCCTGTGGGATTTGACCCCAACTCATTTAGTTGGGTTATATACTGATTAACGATCTTTGACGCTTAGAATTGGATGAAGTGTCTTTGAAACGTAAATTAATCAAAATGGCGCCACTGTGGGGGAGTGGTGTTGTTTGAGAATCTTTTTGGTGAAGTTGAATTTTTTTATTTTTAGTCATAGTTGAATCTATTTATTTTTAATTTTTGTTTGTGGATTGATGTTTAAAACAGAGGAAATGAGTGTCAACGGATGCAATGATAAGCCAAGTGGGCCACCAAGATGACATCGGCAACCTTAATCATTGAGTTGAATGTTAATGACCCTAATCTAGTGGGTGGAGTTGGTGCCATTTGCTTGCCTCCGGATGAAGGTAATGCAGTGTTCCACATTACAAGAACCATGTTGCAGCTCTTGCAATTTAAAGGGTTGTTTGGTGGGTTGGCTCATGAGGATCCCCATGAGCATATAAGGAACTTTGTTGATGTTTGTGGGCCGTTCTCCTTCAATAAAATATCCCAAGAGTCGGTCTGGTTGAGGTTGTTCCCATTTTGTTTAATGGGAGAAGCATGTAAGTGGTTGGCTGAATTGCCAAGAGACTCTATCACTTCGTGGGAAGAGCTTGTCACCGCATTTCAAGTGCGATTTTTCCCTCCTTCAAAGATGATGACACTTAGGGACAACATCCAAAGCTTCAAGTGTTTGGAGGGTGAGCCAATTCATGAGACTTGCCTAAGATTTAAGAAGTTGGTGTTGCAATGCCCAACTCATGGTTTGCCCGACAATATTTTGTTGCAATACTTTTACCAAAGCCTCGATTCGATGAACAAAGGAGTAGCTGACCAACTTTCTCCGAGAGGTTTGATACAACAATCTTACATTATAGTAGCCCAACTTTTGGATGGTATGACCAAAATTAATCGGGCATGGTACACCCGTGAAGATCAGGTCTCCCCTCTCACTTTTAAATTGACAAAGGAACGGGTTGAGAAAGACCAAGAGAGGGACCAAAACATGGCAAAGATGATGACCCAACTTGACATTTTAGCCAAGAATGTCATGGGAGCTGGTGCTAGAAGTGTAAATGTTGTGGGTGTTAGATGTGTAAATCCCGACGAGGTCAAGTTCGAAGCATTGTACAACAAGGAAGTGAACTTCCTAGCCAACCAAGGAGGTGGTTATCATGCTAACTACCCAAGGCAGGGTGGTAACCAAGGTTGGAATAGGGATAAAGGTAGGATAGATAGTGATAGAGAGTGGAGGGATCGTAACCCCACTTGGAAGGAAAGAGACGGGGAGAAGGATAGGTACATTCCTCCCCCACGAGTGTCAAAAGCCCAAAGATTCTGAAGGTGGCCATTCTGAGGATATGCTCTCTTGTATCCTCAACAAGGTCGAAGGGTCTGATAAAATATTGAAAGAGATGAAGGAAGATGTATCGACCCTTAACCAAACAGTTACCTCTCATTCTGTCTCTATCAAACAGTTGGAGACCCAAATGGGTCAAATTTCTTCTCATTTAAACCCGAGACAACAAGGGAGGTTGCCTTGTGATACTATGGCAAACCCCAAGAATGAGGTTTGAGCGAGGATTTGCGTCGTTCCACGACGTTAACTAAGGTGCTTCTTGGGAGGCAACCCGAGTTCTTATTGCTTTATTTTCATTTTTGGAATAACGTGTGTTGATTGTGTAGGTGAAAAAGTGAAATGTGTTTGAAAAGTTGTGGTTGGCGAGTATAAAAAAATTACAGTTGGCAACTCACCTAAGAGGTCGGTGAGCCCGACTTGGACCGTCATTGGACTCAAGAAGTCAGAAGATGGAGTCTGTAAAACTCGGCGGACCCATGGACTAGTCGGCGATCCCGACTTTGTCCACCGTTTAGACCCCCACATTAACTCCAGGTCCTGTAAAACTCAGTGAGGTAAGTACCTACTCGGCGTGTCGCCGAAAGGGAAAGAACTGGACGGTTTTTAAAAGGCCAAAGGTTTAATAGTTCAAACTCTTTCATATTCCCTCACTTTTTAACTTCATAAAATCGCACCCGCACTATATTTTCAATATTTTTGTATTTTTACCGCTTTCTAGTCATTGAATCTGTGTTTGGAGTTGGATACTTTGCCGCCTAGCTTTACAAATTCTCATATTCGGCATTAAAGGTTGGCTTTCTGAACCCCAAACTCGTATTTAGTGGTTAAACTCATTTGAAATTGTATTATTCTTATTGATGTGTGTTGGGCCTCTCTGATATTGTATTGTTCCAAACCCCAAACTGGTATTTAGCTTTACAAATTCTCATATTGTGCTTGTGTGCCTGTTTTAATTTTAATATCATGCCTAAAATGCCTAATTGTTAATTTCCCAAATTTTGTGCCTTAAAATTGATCAAAAACTGTTGGGTTATGCTTAATTGTCGTGGAGTCTAGTCGGGTGAAGTCTGAGTAACCCAAATTTGTGCTAAATGACGTGCATTGCCCAATAATAGAGTGCTTGACATCATTCTTAAGGACTAAAGTCGTCAAATGGCCAATTTTGGCCAAACCTGGAGAAGTCTGAGTACCCCAGTGGCATGGGTCTTATGGATCTTGGTCTTATTGAAATAGTACATAGTTTGATTTTATTTTTGGGGGCTGTGGGGTTGATTTTTGAAGTTGGGGTTGAAAATGGCACGATGGACACTTTGGTGAGTTGGGTCGAGCTCGCCGAACCACTTGGTAGTTCGCTGAATCCCCCTTGATCTCCTTTAATTTCATGCTATTGTTGAAGTTTGGTTCTGTAACTTTCGGCTAGAAGCTTCAGTTCACCGAGTGCACTCGGCGACTCGCTGATTGCCTTCTTTGAACACCCTTTTTGCGCCTCTAACCCCTAAAATGCACTATAAGTTTTGGCGGGCTAATATGTGCTCACCGAATAATATCGGTGATTCACCGAGTGGGCCTTCCCATTGCCGACAGGCCAATTTTCTGGAAATATTTGAGCCAATCCTTTCGGCGAGTCTGTCTGCAACATGATTTCTGCATTTTTTTCTTGAATCGTTCTAACTTAGTTTTGTGTGTTTTGCAGATATGGCTAGAACCAACTGAGAAATGCCGCCCCGCAAAAGAGCACAGGGAATAGTCACCAACGAGGAGGCAGCTACCCCTTCTAAAAAGTGAAGGAATGAACCTCTAAAGTGAGGAAAAGGTAAGGATAAGAAGCCCGTATCTGAGGTTTTGGAGCACAACTCCGGCAGCGAGAGAGAATCGTTTAACTCCCAAGCTGCATTTTCTGAGTCAGATAACGACAAGCCTCTACAGTCCCGGTGGGCAGAAATTCATGCTAGGTATCGCCCAGATTCGTCGAGAGTCCCTGAGGCCACCCCTCCTACAGCTGATACAGTGCCAGCTTCATCATCGACTGTTGTTCCAGCGCCACCATTTCAGGGTCCTCCTCCCCGACTACTCAACAGATTAAAGGCCGATGGTTTGACGACGATTCTCGAGAAGAAGTTGTTATCCACAGAGGGCTTGGTGGGTAGATATTCCTCTGTGAGGGATACTCTCCAGTTTCACCAGCTCGAGCAGTTCACCAGGCCCCGAGGCCCCTATATTCCTACATAGGTACGGGAATTCTACTCAGCATACGGTGACTTGGTACCAAAGGGCAAGAAGAAGGCCAGCACTTTCAGGCCAGTAAAGTCCGTCATGGTACGAGGTACAGTAGTGAGATGCAACCGCGATCATATTAACGATATATTTGATAGAGGGTCAGCTTTTGACTACCCAAATTTGGCTACCACTACGACACCCTTGGATGATCTCAAGGGTTAGCTTGCCCCCCTCATCTCTGACACCACCCCGAGGTGGATTGAGGTAGGTGCTCTGATTGAGAAAAGGAGCTAAACGTAGTTGCGCGATACTGGATTCATCAACATCTCTTTTATTCCATCCCAGAATGAGTCCATCCTAAGGCGACCTTCCTTGGGTCAATCATATCTCAGAGGAGCATCGACTTGGGACTCATCATAGAGCAGGAAATGGCCATGAGGGCCAAACAGAGCCAGACTTCCCTTCTATTCCCGATCTTGATTACAGAGTTGTGCCGGTGTGCGGCAGTTCCTCGTGATGAGAAGAGAGACATCGACGTTACCCCCACATCCTCCACAGACATCCGACGTATAGAGGTCGAGTACACTCGGGAGGAGGTAGACAGGATGAGAGCACCTTCGGTGGATGCATCCTCGGAGGTGGATGTTGATTCTATACCTGCAGAGGCATCTTTGCCTACTCCGACCTCCGGGTCTTCAGGTACTTCCACTTCCTCCCAGAATCCTAGTACTTCTACTGCTTCCTTGCCCACCAAGATCACTCAGGCCATGATCCTGAAGATGGGGTATCTGGCCAATTTTGTTGATGTACGGGCTACCTGGTTAGAGGCTGAGGTACCGTGGATGATTGAGATAGCCATCCTAGCTGTGACACCCCTCTGAGCATTTATTGACACTCTCACGGTGAGAGTAGAGACTTGTGAGAATCGACAGGGGGCTACTTCAGAGGTTACGACTTTGAAAGCCGAGGTTGCTGATCTGAGAAAGGATGTGGACTACTTGAAGTCCATAGACTTCACTTTACTTCTGGAGGCAGCTGATGATATGGATGCTCCGGTTACTTCTGAGATTCCTCGGGCCACCACAGGAGATGTGCAAATGGATGATATGGAAGCCAATGAGTCAGAGGCAGAGACCGACGAGGAGCAAATCAAGGTGACAAAAGAGACCATCTATGGAGACCTACCAGACCTGGAGGAGACGATTGTATAGTCGGTGATTTAGACATCACTGACAGAGACGTCCATGGCAGGCCCTAGTGGACCCAGTAGTGCTAATGTTGCACCGTTTCACGACCCAGGGATACCCGCTAAATGCGACATGGCGTATAAGACTCCAAAATGTCTCATACAAGCCTCATAGCATGTCATCACATAAGATAATCGAAATAGTATGAAATTTAAAACTCACTTAATCCATATAATCGAAAATCTTGATTTAAAATAGCGGAAGTCTACTAGTCTCACATGGCCATCTAAAACAATATCTGAATCAAAAGTAGGGTTATGGCCCTTTACAATAGAAAGTCTAACAAATGTCTATTACATGAAAGAAATGAAACATCAAAGTACTTGTCCTCGAATCCATGAGGGCATACCACTTAGTCATGTAAGAACTCAATCCAAGCTTCAACTAGAGAGAATCAACTCAAATGTCAGAACCTACACTTTGATAAAAATGAAGAAATATGGATTAGCACATTTAATGTACTTACTATGATAGTCATGCAAAAACCATGCTTAAAACGAACATTTTATTTGAAAGTCATGCTTTTTATTCCAATTTGAGAAAACTTCATGAACATGAGTATAAGAGGCATAATATACACATATAACCAACATACAAGTCATTTCATCACATTAGAACATAATCAACATATAATCCATTTCATCACATTAAGGTTTCACCTCAAGTAACCCCAAGCCATACTTTGTGAATGTATGAATAGAGTCCCATACCACTATCCACACTAAGTACCACATTAAGGCCACCAAAAGTGAACTTACCAATCATCCTTTCCATCTTTACACAATACTCATACATGAGAGACATAAACATTTCATAAGTCATAACAAGGAAGTAACTAATAATACAATCCAAGTATAGCATGCATTATTACATTTAAGCATATAAATCAACATTCTTCATTAGCTTCATTTAGAGCACTTTCATTCATTAGTCATGAAGACCTTAGAGAACTCACTATGACCCTCTCAAAGCCTACTTGTGCAATGCATGGATGGCATCCCATACTACCACCCACACTTCATAGAACTTCTCAAGAAACCATAATGCACATCTCACCTGATGGGAATAAGCATTAATCGACATAGACCATGTGAGCTTGACATGGAATCTGTTGTATACTGAAAAGAGATGTCCTACTTGCCTAAGGTAGAACTAGATACATTTTAGATTAGGTGGATCCACTAGCTAAGACCTATGTGGGCACATAGTTATGGGATAGGAAGATGTTCATTGGAACTCTAACCTAACATTGGGAGAGCTTCCATCTTAGCATATCCACTCGGTGCTTAGCCTACATTCCCATAGAGTATTTCATTCACATTACATTATTGTACTTGAGAGGAATGTCATTGGCCTATCGACCCAAGTTACATCATTACACATGAAAGGAATGCCATAAGCCTATCGATCCATGGTTCATTATTAGGATAGCTCTAGAGTCCTCATGAAAGGAATGACATAAGCCTATCGATTCCTGGTTCCTCATTACATTATTATACTCATGAAAGGGATGTCCTAGGCCTATCGATTCATGGTACATTGACTCATTAGGAAAGGAATTCCATAGGCCTATCGATTCAAGAGTCATCAGTACATTAGTTCATTGGCTCATTATGAAAGGAATGATATATGCCTATCGATTCATATTCATTAAGTCAATACACATTCATTAAACAAGAAGAGGATGCCTTAGCCTACCAATTCAAGGTACTTCATTCAAGATTACATTCATCAATACAAGAAAAGGATGCCTTAAGCATTCAAGATACATCAATCCACATTACTTTCATTTATACAATAATAGGATGCCTAAGCCTACCAATTCAAGTTATAACATCACATTGAGGAAACCCTTCACATTCTATCATCATCATTCATGAGTGTTAATTGAGAATTTGATTTCAATAATATTTACATTCTAAACATGATCATAATACTTTCATTGAGATCACACACATATACTTCACATCATGTTCATACACAGATCCTTCATGAAAAATTGCCTTCCAAGGCTATGAATCAATATCAACCCATACATCTAAGATACTACAATAGATAAGGGAATTAACATGATTCAATAACTAATTCAATATAAACATAAATAATTCAACATACTTCCATGATCAATCAACCCAATTCACATACTTCCACTTTAGGATTTTGGGGAAGACATGGGTTCATAGGAGAAATTGACTATAATTCATCAATAATTAAAAAAATCCATTCATAATTTATCATATAAAACCTTTTGAAAATGATTTGGAATTGAACTCATGCATAGAATGAAACCCTAGGTTTTGGGGGGATTTTGGAGACTTGAAATCAGCTTTTGATAGGGCTCCTTGAATGAAACTTAGACAAGGATGAAGACTACCATAACTTTAGGGAAGAAACTCCACAAAACTTGAGTGAGAATGGTGAGATCTTGAGCTTGAAAGCTTGAATCCTTCACCTCCAATGGTGGTTTCTAGAGAGAGAATATTTGGAAGAGAGGTAGTTCTAATTTGAGTGTTTTGGGGATAATGAATTGAAAAGGGTGTTTTAATACTTTTAAAACCCTTAAAATACTTTAATAACTCAATAATAAGTGTCCCCAACCCCTAACTAACTAATTAGCAATTTACCAAACCACCCCTCACTTAGGCTGAATTTGATAGAAAAACAATTGCAATCCACGAACCCTCACCCACGAACCGTGGGTGGGTCCACGCGGACCGTACTGTCTATTCGTGGAATGGTTCAGCAACTTGGAAATTAGGACCTTGACCCACAGAGGCCATCCACGGGGCATGGATGGACCTACGGGGAGTAGGTCTCATCCGTGAGTCCTCCTCAATTTTGACAGTTTTTTTGGTTTCTTGTGGTCTTGGGGGTTAGGCTTTAGGGTCCTCCTCAAGGACCCCTTGGTTGGTCCTTGGGGATCCATACCTTGACGTTTTACCCCTAAAACCCTCAACCTAAGTTCAGGACAATATTCTACCACATGAAACCCCATAACAACTCAAACACACACTCGTTAGGCTCTAGGTTCACTTACTAGTTTTCCGGGTCATTACACATCGGGCACGGATGTCCCGACAGATGGAGCGATTGCATAGATAGGATTTTTCCTTTACCTCCCTCTCTGTCATTTTTATTGACTTTTATTATTTTGTTGCATTTGAGGACAAATTGCTTTTATTTGTGGTGGGGTGAGGTATTTCCATACCGACCTCTTGTGATTATCATTTTTTGTGTATAGATTGGATTTTTATGATGTAAATTATGTTTTGACACTATTTTGTGGAGGTTTGAGTGTAACGACTCGAAAAATGATAATTTGAGCTAGAGCCTCATTGTGTGGATTAGTGTGACCTTAAGTTGATGTCTAGGTTGTTTTAGACCTAATGTGAGAAAGGAAGAAGCCTAGGGTCCAAGAAAGGGTCTTAGCTAGTAAGTTTGAGTAAAAGAACCCTTGTTCTTTGGTGGACCTTTTGGCGATAAGGCTGCTTGATCGCCCAAGGAGTTGGGCGAGTCATCCTTGGGATCTTGAGCTCGCCTAGTTTACTGCCCCATTAATGAGCTCATTGGCAATTTGGGTGAGCCAAGGGTGCACTTGGCGAGTTGCCTAGTGCCTTTGGCGAGCCTAAGGGTCCAAAGGTCGAGCTTAGACGAGCAAGGGGTGAAATTTTAAGTTGGAACTTTAAGTGTCCTTAGTTCTTTTCCAAAGTTGAGTCCTCATTATTCTATTCCTTTCCTAGAAACTATAAGACCTTTTTAGACTTTAATTCTTTAAATTAAGTCACTCCAAATAGAATCAAAGAAAACCCACCTCCTCTCAAATATTTATCTCACTAGAAATCCTTCATTAGAGAAGAAGAAGAAGGGAGCCATTGAAGCTAGGGTTTGGTGATTCCAAGGTTTTTCTTTCTCAAATTGCTTGGGGATTCTTAGTAAAGGTATGGTAGTATTGATCCTTATCTAATTTTCCATTCAATGAGCCAATTCAAAGCTGATTTCAAATCATGAAAATCTAGGGTTTTACTCAATCTCATGGGTTCTTTCATCAAACGTTTTCAAATGGTTTCTAATGTCAAATTATGAGTGTATTGGTGTTTAATTGATTATTTATGATGAAAATACTCTATGAACCCATGATTTCTATCAATTCCTAACTTGTGCCTTTATGAAGTGGGTATGTTAATCATGAATGAGTGTTGATGGATTATGCCTAGATTGATTTAGATTGTTGAACTAATGATGGTTATGTTGAATTAAGTGATTGAATCATGCCAATTTCCTATTCTATTATAGTAGTTTGGATTTATGAGTTGATGTTGATCCACTTGAAAGGTGGAGGTGTTTAATTACTATGTATATTGTGGTATTGAATTGATGGATATATTCCTTGTACCCTACATGTGGAGGTTAATGTATAAAAATGATGTGAAGCATGTGTGTGATATAAATGAATGAATGATGATCATGTTTAGAAGCCAATTGTGTTAGGATTGAATGTTATCTCTCTATTAACACTTGAGAATGATGGTGATTATGTGAGAGGCTATTCTCACATACACACACACACTTGAATGAAGAATGAATGAAGTTCAATGATAATGTTAATGAATGTTGAGTCTATTGAAAGCCTATTCTCAATTATACTCTAATGAATGTAATGACTTGTTGTGAAAGGACTTTCTCACAATAATAGGGTTCTTAGGTGAAAGGATATTCTCATCTTTGAATCTATGAGCTTTCTAATGAATGAATGAATGAATGTTGGGTTGGGATGGATGCTCATCTGTGAGTTGAGGTGGGGTATCTAGTAGCAATCCTTTATCCCATAATGAACTAATGTGATAAATGTAATGTACTCCGTGGGAAATAATGCTAAGCACCGAGAGGATATGGTTTGAGATGGGTGCTCATCCGTAAGTTGAGGCGGGGTACTTAGTAGCAATCTCTTAAGATGGATGCTCATCCGTGAGTTGAGGCGGGGTATTTAGTAGCAATCTCCTTATCCCATAACTATGTGCCCACATAGGTCTAGCTAGTGGATCCACTTAAGCTAAAAGAACAATGGTCCTACCTTAGGCAAGTAGGAATCCCTTATCCGGTGAGGGTGACACCAAGATTCCATGTCAAGCTCTCATAGTCTATGTCGGTTAAGGCTTACCCCCACAAAGAATGTTAATGAACTATGGCTTCTTAAGGATGTACTACTTAATGTGGGTGGTGGTATGGGACGCCATCTATGCATTGCACAAGTAGGCATTTGAGGGAGGTCATGGTGTGTTCCTTATAATGTTAATGAAATGAATGGGCTCTTATAATGACATTTATAAGAATGGTGATATAATGTTTAATAAATGAAGGTTCTATTAATGTGATGAAGCTAATGAAGAATGTTGACTCTTGTATGCTTAAATGTAAATGATGCATGCTATACTTGGATTGTATTATGAGTTACTTCTTTGTTATGACTTGTTGTATATGAATGTGCCTTGTCTAAGGTGACTTCAAAGGAGTACTAAGTGTGAGTAGTAGTATGGAATGCTTCTTGCACATTGCACAAGTATGACTTAGAATTGTCTTAGATGTTGATTCATGTGATGTTTATGTTTCTTATATGCTTTATGGTGTAAAGGTGGAAAGGATAAAGGGTAAGTTCACTTTTGGTAACCTTAATATGGTACCTTGGTGTGGATGGTGGTATGGGACGTTATCCATACATTGCACAAGGTATGGCATGAGGGTTACTTGAGGTGAAGCTTTAAAGTAAAGGTAATGGGTTATATGGTTGATCATGTTCTAATGTGGATGAATGACTTACATGTTGGTTGTGACATATATTATGCCTCTTTTACTTATATTTATGAAGTTTTACCAAAATGGCATTAAAGCATGACTTTCAAATCAAATGCGTTTTTTTAGCATGTTTTTGCATGGCTATCATACTTAGTACTTAATTGTGCTAACTCATTCTTCTTCTATGTTCTACTACAAGTGTAGGTTGTGGTAACTGAGTATCTCTCTAGTTGAAGCTTGGACTAAACTTCTTCCAAGACATCTTTTGGTATATCCTCATAGATTGAGGACAAGGACTTTTAATGTTTCTAGTTCTTTCATGTTTTAAGACTATTGTTAAGACTTCGATTGTAAGGGACCGTGACCCTATCGTGTTTAAAGTTTTTTCTAAGATGGTCATGTGAGACTTTAGTATTCCACTGCTTTATAAATGAGTTTTCAATTGTTAGTTTTATTAAGAATAGTTTTAATTTCGCACTATTTTCAAGTATCTTATGCACTGAATGAACTATGAGGCTTGTATAAGACCCTTTCAGGGTCAAGTACATCGTGTCGCTTCTGGGGTGTAGACTCGGGTCGTGACATTGAGCTTATGGCTCCTTGTTTTAAATGCAAATGGTTTTTGACCCTTCTAAAAAATTTTGCCACCTCTTGTTGTGTTTGATTGTGGCTATTCTTGTGCAAATTTGAGTGTCGGTTATGATCAATACCGATGACTTGGATAGTGCTCTTAATCAAACAAAAATGAATGTGCGGCTACGATGAGGCCAAATGAAGTTGCATAGACAATATGTGGACTTTTTGCATCTCGTTGTGACTAGTCGATTATCGAATGAGTCTATTGTCATGAACATTGCACACTATCGAAAGTGTGGAGTCTTGTTTGATATTAGTGTCAATGCCTTGTGTAATGAGCTTACCGTGAACCTTGTGTGATGACACCTAGAATTTGTCATGTTGGTCTGGTTGACTAAGTAGTGCAAGCTCTTGAAATGATCTTAGTCAACAATCTTGAAGAGTAAAACAATTTGACAATATACCTCTTTTGTGGCCAACCTTGTGAGTGTGTAAACTTTGTTGAACCCTTTTTGAGCCTTATCCTTTTCTTGGAAGATACTTGATTAAATTTGCAATCTCTCTTTATCTTTTCACCCATAATCCTCATGGAGCGTGGTTTGTTTGAATAGCCAACTTAGGCCAAAAGCCTAAGTTGGGGGTGTGATGAAAAGAGAAGGTAAATCAAGAAGTGTGAAGAAGTCCCCCTTTATCCATGGGTTTGATAAGATGGAAACCCTCCATACAAAAAAAAAAAAAAAAAAAAGAAAAAGAAAAAGAATGAAAAAGTTGTGAAAGTTGCAAAAGAAAAATGGGGTGTCCGGTATTCCATTGGAAGTGAATGATGGGGTGAGATTTTGAGCACAAGTGAAAATGTTGAAGAGAAGTAAAGAAAATGATGTTCATACCACATTTCATAAAGATAGCAGCCACAGAGCCTAAATGACCATACATTTGCACTCAGCCCCATTACAAACCTTGAAAAGACATTTTTTATCTTGAGTGAGCTGAAGAGAATGTTAATTGGAAAATAAGGGTAAGCCTATGGGTGAAGTCATGCATGTGTTCATCATTGTGAGTGTGAGAGTTGTATGTGATTATGGAGCTATAAATTGTTAAACAATTGTGTGTGAATATGGACTCATCTTTGTTGTTAGGGCATTTGAGTACCTTTGTTGAGCTTGAACTTGCATTTGAAGCAAGTATTGTGTACTTGAGAATCTTTGATAATGGTGAGTCACAACTTGAATCTTTGAGTGCACAATTGATCCTTGCATGAGTAAGTTGAGTCTTATGTGTGCATTCATGTTTGAGTGTTTTGTAGTACTGCTTGAGACATCCTTTTTGAACTGCCGAACTTGAGTTTTACTTGAGGACAAGCAAAAGTTTAAGTTGGGGGTGTTGATGAGTCTGAGATTTGGACTCCTTTAGGGCCCTATTTATATAGGTTTAGTGTCCTCAAATGCTTATTTTGTGCCAATAACTGATGTAAAACCCTTGATTTCCAGGAATATGGATTGAGGAACGAAGCAAGGACACTAATTTGTAAAAAGAAACAAAACAGGCTAAAAGAATGAAGAAAGTGAAGCCTGCTGATCGCCAAGTCCACTTGACGAGTCACCGAATGCTACTTGACCGCCTAAAGTTTCAGTGTGCCAAGCCTTGAAGGAAATAACCAAGTTGGTGAGAAAATAGAGAAGTCGGTGGATCGTTGAGTGGTTCCGCGATGCAGAGTTAGATCGCCCAAAGTTACAGACCATAAGGTTGCTGAATTCCAAGGCAGAAGGGCGATGGAAATGACCAAAGGGCAGCTCGCCGAGTGGTTCAGCGAGCCCGACTTACTTCGCCGAGTTACTCTCGTAGCATATTTTTGGCGACTATAAATACATTTTTGAACATTCAGTTTAATATCAATTACTCTTAAGAACAATTCATTATTAAGTTTTTATCTCTGGAGAAAAGTTTTCTCTAGCTTTTCCTAATCTTTTGAGAATTAAAGTTTTGCACTTCTAAGAAATTGGAAGTGGGTCTTTGAGATTCTTCGAATTGGAGCATTGTAAGGACGAAGTCAATCTGACCTAGTTGATGGAAACTCAATTTGGTAAAGATTTTTATCTTTTTATGATGTCTAGCTAAAACCCCAATTATTGGGGTATGATTATGTGATTATGGGCTGATTTAGTTTATCAGCATTGCTAATTGTTAGTTTAAATGTTATTTAGAAGTGAGTTCAGTCATTAATTATGGTTTAACTTAAGAATTGTAGCTGCAAATGTAGTTCTACCCTTCTGTTTTTGGCTTGCTCGAGAGAGAGGTTTAAAACTAAACTTATTGATTGATGGTCAGTGGGTATTGGGTTGATATGGGTTCAGCTCGAGAGAGAGTGAATCCTAAATCCAATCCACACATTCAGCTCGAGAGAATGAATGGACCAAGGTGTAGGTTGTTCTTATTTTGCTTGCTTGTTGATGTTCGAGAGAAATCAACTTGATTCGGGGTAAATTGTTTGAGAGAAAGTTTATCCCCTCTATAACCTAGTTTACTCACTAATATCTAGCTATTTTCTAATAGTTGCAATTACCCATTTGTCTATATTAGCCTATAATCAAATCACATCCCAAGAATCTGTCTCATTATTGTTATTTCGTATTGATTGCCGATGTTCTTAGTTGATAATCAAAACTAAAACCCTCCATGTGGCATTCGTGTCAACCCTTGCTTTGCATGATGTTTTTATTCGATAATTTCTATTCCTATGAAAGATTTGAACACGTTCACACTTTATTATTGACTCTCAAACATGTACCACTCCCTGTGGGATTCGACCCCAACTCATCTAGTTGGGTTATATATTGATTAACGACCGTTGACGCTTAGAATCGGATGAAGTGTCTTTGAAATGTAAATTAATACGTCCCACCCAGGATGTAGGCTCGGGGCGTGACAGAACCACTTGGACCAGATGAAGGGTTACGATGAGCCATTTGGCGATTATCTCCTTCATTCTTAGCAACTAAAGGACAATCTCTTATCTTTTGGTCCATCTTACGACAACCAAAACAAGCATTAGAACCCGCTAGACATTTACCCTCATGCTTCCTTCCACACTTAGCACAAGTAGACAATACGAACCCACAAACATTCCCTCCTTGAGTCTTAGGGTTAGACATTCTATCTTTGTTGAACCTAGAAGCAACATTGGAGGAACCTTGACCAAAAAACCTTTGTCGAAATCTAGGACGACTATGTCCATCGGACCTTGCATGAGAGAAATTACCATCACCGGTTTTAGCCCTCTTTGTCTCCCTAGACTTTTCCTTAAGTTTCTCCTCTTTTATTTGTTGAGCATGAACCATGAGACGATAATTGTCCATGTCATTAACAAGCATGGCGGTACGACATTCCTTAACCACCATTTCGGACACACCTGAAATGAACTTACTCATCTTTTCCCTAGGATCGGCAACCATTGAGGGAGCATATCGATACAATTGTGTGAACTTCAAAGCATACTCTTTCATGCTCATGTTTCCTTGACGAAGGTTAATGAATTCAAGCACCTTTGCCTCCCTCATCTCAAGGGGAAAGAACCTATCAAGGAAAGCAAACTTTGAACTTTTCCCAATCAAGATGACCTGTATCCTCTAGTCTCCTTCTTTCCATTGGTTGATCTAAATTTGTGCAACACCCTTAAATTGATAAGCAGCCAACTCCACATTTTCCACTACCGTCACTCCCATAATCATCAACACCTTGTAAACCATATCAATGAACTCTTGAGGATCTTTCTCAATTGTAGAACCATGAAACTCTAGAGGATTCATTCTAGTGAAGTCCCTCACTCTAGATGTCGTCATACCCACATTTAGGTTCACGGGAACCGCAACCTCCCTGTTGGCTTGGGCCGTCACTGCTTGGGCTAACACTTTAAAAGCAGCCCTAAACTCCGCATAAGTTACTTGCTCGGCCAAAGGGTCGACCGGAACATGGGGAGCTTAGGTAGGAGCTCCTTGTTCCACATTCACCCTCACATTCCTTCTAGCATAAGCTCTTCGAGTAGCCATATCCTGTAGAGCATTGGATAAGGATTAGGAGAGAGACCTTATAGAGTTAAACTCTATCGCACAACTTTAGAGTAATGAAAGAAGCGGAGTTTCCTCAACATTTTGTAGCCTCTCATTCATAAATGTGGCGCTTTTCACACTCATGAACAAGACTCTACTCGACGTGGCTTATGAGACATCCTGGGACCTTTCTAAACCTTGTGCTCTGATTACCAAGTTTTTCACGAACCAAGGTACCCCTAGGCGTAACTTGGCGTATAGGACCCCGAGAGGCCCCATACAAGAAACTTAGCATTCATAACATAAGAAATAGAACAAAGAGATAAAGAAGAACATTTCAAGTTCCAAAAGTTTTATAAAAGTAAAGCGGAAGTCTAAACACTTGTCTCATTAGTCATCTAGTACATAAAAATGAAATTGGGGCTAGCCCATTCATCATGTCCAAAACTGAAAGTAAGAAAGAAAATTGAAAATAATGAAGATCCATCTTCAAAGCATGAGGACTCACCAAAGCTCGAAAATCTCTCAAGTCAACCTCTAGCCACGAAATTGAGAACCTTGATTGTCAGACCCTACATTTGGGAAAATATAGGCAAGAGTATGCGTTAGTACAAAATATGTACCAAGTATGATATCCATGCATAAAACATATGAAAACATTTTTAAAGAGAGATACCTTCATAAGATACAATGACCAAGCTCAAACATGAGATAAAAGTTAGAGAACATGAGTCATGCAACATGGTCAATGCACATAATCATTATCTTAAAATATGCATGAGATACTTCCTTGAAGTAACCTTAGTTCATTATAACTTGTTTGTGGGAAATAGCCTTAACCGACATATAAGACCATGAGAGTTGTCATCATGGAATCCAGTGTCTACCCCACACCGAAAAGGGGTTGTCCTACTTGCCACGGTAAGGACCATGAATTTCTAGCTATTGTGGATCCACTAGCTAATGTCTATCTAGATAAATCCTATGTTGGCACATAGTTATGGGACATGGGTAATCGCATCTTTTCCACTCGGTTCCAAGCTTAACTTCCATGGAATAGTTCTTATTCATATTCATCTTGGCTCTTAAAGGAACATGGGTAATCGCCTTTTGTCCTTACATCATGTGATATGGGTAATCGCCTCTTGTCATTCAATTAGAGAGCATGGGTTCATAGAAATTCATCATAAATTTATGTAATTCTATCGATTCATGCTTGATTTCATATAATCTTCTTTCATAATCCAAAACCCACATTATATGATCATAACTTGGAAAACATGGAGATTACATGGGTTCATGGGGAATCATCATAAAATCATGAGATTAACTCAATTCATGCATCATAAATCATAAATCAATTAGATCAATAATTAGGAGAACCAATAACATAGAAGAAACCCCTAACTCAATTGGGGAATTCTAACTTTGAAAAATAGGAGAATTTGGAAACTCCATGAATGTAAGGAATCCATGGATGAAAATTATCATACCTCAATGCCAAAAGCTTGACTTCAATGGTGGAATTGGAGACTTCTTGAAAATCCTAGCTTTCTTCTGCAACTCCTAGAGAGAGAAATATTTGAGAAGGAGACTTGTTCTTCCTTTAGGAATTTGAGAGAATCATTTAAATTGGGGAAATTTGGGGCAAAACACTTATATAGGTCTTTAGGTGAAGGGTAAAACGTCATGGTATTGAATTAAAATAATTTGAAAAGACCCAGAAGACCCGGACTTAAAAACTGAAAATAAGAAATGTTGGAGCTCGCCAAAAGCCACTCGGAGACTCGTCGAGTGAGAGTTTAGCTCGCCGAAAGTTCCAGTGAATCGGCTCATGAACTAAGCCAACTAGGCGATTGGGAATGCATTTTGGTGACTCACCAAATGGAACGGCGAGCTCGATCCAACTCACCTAAAGTTCCAGAACATTGGTTGCAAAAATCTAGCCAAAAAGGAGAGAAATTCTACTCGGTGGATCACCGAGTCGTTCAGCATTCTCGAGTTACTTCACCGAATTGCTGCAAAATGAATATTTTTCCTTTCTCTGAATCCGAGGCGTTACAAAACTGAAGTCCTAGGGTACCGAACAAATCAACTAACATACATGAGCATTGAGTCAGATGCATGATAAAATGAAATAGATTCATAAATAAAATATTTAAAATAAGATTATTCATTTCAAAATGCTTGATAAAAATAATAACATTAGTTGATAAAATTTTGAAATTTAAAGTATTTAAAAAGTACATAACTAATCATCTTTTCTAATTTATTCATAAAGCATTTTTCATATCATAAATAACAATATTTTATTAGAATAAGGCCCCATCAATACTCATAAGCTTGAAAACAGAGTAAGTAAACATATGCTCCATGAATCGCGTGGGGTTTACCAATAAGTTGAATGTGAGAAACCTAATATGTAGTCATTCCATCATTAATACTTGAATTTACATTATTTAAGAAATGCAGTATCTCTAATAAAAGAATGTAAGTACATATAGAATAGTACTTTTTTATAATAAAGTTGAAGAAATATAGTAGGTGAGATAAAATTACACCCCACGAACATAAATGAAATATTGTAAGAAATCAAAATGATTTAATATCTTCAATCATAAGATATTATATTGAAAGTTTCGTAGCTTAATCGACATGTCCACTATGTGAGTACATAAAATTTAATTTTTGCCCGATTGACTTAATCATCATATACCTTGTTGGGTATGAGATATGCATATCATTAGATAGTATTGGATTCATATCATATCCAGAAGAGGATAACATAGAGGAGTCACTAAAAAGTATGGTACACAACCTTTATCCTACATTGACATCATAATATCAAGCAATTTATGTGCACTCTGCAAGACCTATTTGAGGGTGGGAACGGTATCCTCTTAATCGTTAAACTACTCATTTGAACAATAAAAGACTCAAGACTTTTAATAACAGCATTCTAAAAATGGTAACACAAATTTACCACTTGTCGAAGAAATTAATAATGTACAAATATACTAAAATAATATATTCGACTTATGAAGTAAAAATGCAATCAAATTGAACCTCCTCCTACATCACTATTTTTGAAAATTATATTCATCCTGTTAGGAAAATTTAAATTTATTGTTTTTTATTGATATAAAATAATATGAAATGATCTGATTTTTAAACCATTTGATATCAATAATGTCACGGCCCAAAATGAGTCATGAGTGGCACCCACACTTAACCTCCTAGGTGTGCGAACCAACGAATTCAACCCCAACTTATATCAATTGTTCAACTTATAGAAAATAACCATAATGTGGAAGCTCAAAACTTATTAAAGTAATCAATAAAATAAACCTCTAGAGTCTATTACATATTATTGTCAAAACATGAAAGTCATCACATCAAGGACATCTATTCTCAAAATACCAAGTCTAGTATTAAAGACACCAAAATAAATAAGTAGGATAGTCTATGTCAGAAATTTAAGGACATCAAGCCATGACATAGAGCCTCCATCACGAGCTAGGAGGAATATCTCACCCTAAAATCTGATGTGCTGGAGACTGGCTAGAGTAGAGGGCGAATTGAATTTGATGGTACACTTGTTGCACTCCACAAAGAAAACGAAGAAAATACAAGTAGGGGTCACTACAGGGCAACATGTATTGAGTAGCTATCATCGGCCAACTCAAAATAGAGATCAATATGGAATGAGTAATAGTATAAAATCAATGGCACTTAGCAGGTGGCAAGAAACAAACAACATAAATCGGTGATAACAACACTAAAGTAAGTACGTTATCGGTCAACAATATCAAGAACACACATGAGGACTCATGCCTCCACACCAAGCTCTTTTGGGAATTGAGTTCTTTAAGATTGAGTACATTATGTTGTTTATATATGTTTTCCTTAAATGTTACTGTACCAAAACGTAACACCCGATCCAATAATATTGTGTCGACTTGTGGCACCTGATCCAAATATATCATGTCAGAATGTGACACTTGATCCAGTAATATCATGCCAACTCGTGGCACCCGATCCAAATATATCGTTAATTTATCATTTGTTATCACCGCTTTCACTTCATTAATAATACTTCATCAAGCCTTCTTTATTCAAAGCATCCTCCAGGACTTGTTATGGATGTGGGAAGGTCGGACATATCAGGAAATATTGTCTGAAGCAGAGTCAGGCTCGATATGATTAGAGTTACAGATCCTCTATAGTCAGAGGTAAAGGCCGTCATTCTGGAGGACGTGGGGGCCAAGGTAACAGTGGTCACCAGTTCACCCAGGGTGGCGGGCAGGTTGGAACTACTGGAATGCAGTCCGGTATGGGTAATGTACTAACATATGATAGAGCCCATTGTTATGCTTTCCTTGGGAGGCTAGAGGCGGAGATATCTGATGCGGTTATCACATATACTTTTCTTGTGTTTCATCGCATGGCTTATGTATTGTTTGATCCAGGATCCATATTTTCTTATGTATCTTCCTCATTAGCTAATGGACTTGATTTGCATTGTGACTTGCTTGACATGCCTATCAGTGTCTCTTCTCATGTTGGTAAGTCTGTATTAGTTGAGAAGGTGTATAGGTCTTGCCTTGTGACTTTTGTAGGGAGCAAAACTTCTATAGATTTTATTATTCTGAAGATGGTTGATTTTGATGTAATTCTGGGTATGAGTTGGCTTTCTCCAAATTTTGTTATCGTTGATTGTAATGCTAAGACTATGACCTTGGTCAAGTCTGAGATAGATCAGCTGGTATGGAAGGCGACTATATTTCTTCTCCAGTTCGTATTATCTATTTTCTTCATGCTGAAAGGTTGGTGAGTAAAGGTTGTTGAACTTTCTTAGCACATCTCAGAGATGATACTTCCAAAGTGCCTTCAATTGAGTCTATTGTGATAATCCATGAATTTGTGGATGTTTTTCCTGCAAACTTGTTTGGTATGCCGCCAGACATGGATAATGATTTTTGTATTGACCTAGAGCTGGGAACTCTCCCCATTTCTATTCCACCTTACAGAATGGTCCCGACTGAGTTGAGGGAGTTGAAGTCCCAACTTTAGGAGTTGTTAGGTAAGGGTTTTATTAGACTGAGTGCCTCTCTTTGGGGTACTCTAATTTTATTTATAAAGAAGAAAGGATAGTAATTTTCGGATATGCATAAACTACAAACAGTTGACTAAGGTAACTATTAAGAATAAGTTCCCCATTCCTCGCATTAATGGATTGTTCGATCAGTTATAGGGTGCTTATGTCTTCTCAAAAATTAATTTGAGGTCCGGTTATAATCAACTGAAAATACGGGAAACAGATGTGCCAAAGACTGCTTTTTGAACAAGGTATGGACATTATGAGTTCTTAGTAATGTCTTTTAGGCTTATGAATACCCCTACTACTTTCATAAGTCTGATGAGTAGAATTTTTAAGCCATATTTGGATCTCTTCGTTATTGTATTTATTGATGATATAATGATCTACTCTAAGAGCAGGAAAGAACATGAAGAGAATTTGAGAATTGTATTGGGTTGTTAAGGGAGAAAAGGCTTTATGCCAAATTCTCCAAGTGTGAGTTTGGGCTCGATTCAGTGTCCTTCTTGGGGAACTTGGTTTCTAAGGATGGAGTGATGGTGGATCCCACTATGATTGAAGCAGTGAAGAGTGGGTAAGGCCTACTAATGTTTCAGAGGTAAGGAGATTTGTCGGTTTAGCTAGCTACTACCGTCGGTTCATTAAAGGATTTTCTTTCATTGTTTCACAACTGACCAACTTGACCAAGCTGAATGTCCCCTATGTATGGTCGGATGAGTGTGAAGATAGCTTCCTGAAACTCAAGAACTTGTTGACTACTGCACTGATTCTTGCCTTGCCTTGGAAGCTAAGAATTTCATTGTTTATTGTGATGCATCTTATTCTAGTTTAGGTGCAGTGTTAATGCAGGAAAGGAATGTAATTGCCTATGCTTCAAGGCAATTGAAAGTGCATGAACGTAACTATCTGACCCGTGATTTGGAGTTGGCTGCGGTTATATATGCATTGAAGCAGTTGAGGCATTATCTATATGGGGTCAAGTGTAAAGTATATACAGATCATCGTAGTTTACAATATGTGTTCACTCAGAAGGACTTGAATTTGAGGCAGCGGGAGTGAATGGAGTTATTGAAAGACTATGATATTACAATTCTATATCACCCTCGAAAAGCTAATGGTGTTGTTGATGCCCTAAGTAGAAAATTAGGAAGCATAGGGAGTTTAGCCTAATTACAGATTTATATGCGCCTATTGGCTAGAGAGGTTCAAACTCTGGCCAATGACTTTATGAGGCTGGAAGTAACT
This sequence comes from Solanum acaule, assembly GCA_036250505.1. Lineage (NCBI taxonomy): Eukaryota > Viridiplantae > Streptophyta > Magnoliopsida > Solanales > Solanaceae > Solanum > Solanum acaule. Next base: position 3,720 of record JAJOOR010005520.1, on the reverse strand, counting down.
GAGAAAAGAGGAATTTTAGCCTGTGTGGAAGCAAGATCTTCTTTTATTGACAAGATTAAAGGAAAACAGTTTGATGATGAGAAGTTGAGCCGAATTCATGATATGGTAATGCGATGAGAGGCCAAAGAGGTTGTGATCGATGAGGAAGGCGTCTTGAGGATTAAGGGGCGGGTATGTGTGCCCTGTGTTGATATTTTGATTCATACTATTTTTACAAAGGCTCATAGTCTAAGGTATTTTATACATCCTGGTGCAACCAAGATGTATCGTGATATGAGACAAGACTGGTGAAGTAGAATGAAGCGTGACATTGTTGATTTTGTTGCCCAATGTCCGAATTGTCAACAAGTAAAATATGAGCATCAGAGGCCTAGAGGAACCCTTCAGAGAATGCCCATTCCTGAATGGAAGTGGGAAAGAATTGCAATGGATTTTGTGGTTGGTCTTCCAAAGACATTGGGTAAGTTTAATTCTATATGGATAATTGTTGACAAGTTAACTAAGTTTTCTCATCCTCCCTTCATCACCCTCTCTCGCTACCTCGTTAGCCGGTGGAGGGGTCACTGCTCTATCCCTAGTTGGACCAGGTGTTTGTATTCTACCTCTAGTGGGCCTTCTCTTGCGACCTCTACCACGACCTCTTGCCACTGCTTCCCTTCGGGGTGCAGCCAAAATGGTTGGCTCAGACGCACCCTGTCTTGCTGGTGATGGTGTTGCAATAGTTGTTGCTCTAGTTTTGAGCATCGGCGAAATAGAGTGAAGAAGGTCAGATACCAATTTGTATAACCTAGATATACCAATTGGATTCAAGTAATAACACGAAAGAAAGAAATGAGTTTTCCTAAAGTCCTATAGCCTCTCAAAGAAAAGTAAAGGCGCCCCCGTACCGTTCCGCAAGACTCTACTAGACTTGTCCTTGTGTGATTAGATCATCGAACCTGGCTTTGATACCAAGTTTGTCACGGCCCAAAATGAGTCATGAATGGCACCCACACTTAACCTCCTAGGTGAGCGAACCAACGAATGCAACCCTAACTTATACCAATTGTTAACCATATAAAACAACCATAATATGGAAGCTCAAAACTTATTAAAATAATCAATAAAATAAACCTCTCGAGTCTATTACATATTATCCCCAAAACCTGAAAGTCATCACATCAAGGACATATATTCTCAAAATACCAAGTTTAAGAGTATTAAAGACACCAAAATAAATAAATAGGATAGTTTGATCCAATAATATCATGATGGCTCGTGGCACCCGATCCAAATATATTGTTAATTTATCATATGTTATCACCGCTTTCACTTCATTAATAATATTTCAGCAAGTCGTTTTTATTCAAGGCATCACTTTGATAAAAAAAAGTTTAAGATTATGGATTTCATGGTTTTGGGATTTCAGACCAACCACAACAATACATGAATAATCAAAACCACAACCACCAAGTACATTGAAAAATTCACAATATCACTCAATGATTATCGATTACTATTAAGAGTTTATTTATCACGTAGAATAAACCATAACCTACCTCCACCGAAGAACCAAAGTCAAGCGAGCTACTTCCCTAATGCCTTTCATTTCTTCAATACCTCTGAATGTTTCCAATCTATCAAGTATACAGTTGATAAGTCTGAGATTTGGACTCATTTAGGGTTTTATTTGTATATATTTAGTGTCCTCAAATGCTTATTTTGTGCCAATAACTGATATAAAATCCTTGATTTCCAGGTATATGGATTGAGGAACAAAGAAAGGACACTAATTTGCAAAAAGAAAGAAAGCGAGCTGAAAGAATGAAGAAAAGCAAGCCTAGTGATTGCCAAGTCCACTTGGCGAGTCACCAAATGGCTGCTTGACCGCCTAAAGTTCTAGTCTGCCAAGCCCTGAAGGAAAGAACCAAGTTGGCGAGAGAAAGGAGAAATCAGCGGATCGCAGTGGTTTCGCGATGCACGCTGGATCGCCCATAGTTACAGACCTTGAGGACGCTGAAGTTCAAGGAAGAAGGGCGATGGAATTGACCAAAGGGCGGATCGTCGAGTGGTTCGGCGAGACCAACTGACTGCACCGAGTGGCTCTTCGCAGCATTTTTTTGGCTACTATAAATACATTTTTAAACATTTAGTTTAAGAGAAAATTCTCATATCTAATTTTCAACATATCGAATTTTGATTATTACTCTGAGTATTGAGAAAAGTTTTTCCCTAGTACTTCCTAAGCTTTGAAGAATTAAAGTTTTTCTCTTGCAAGAAATTTGTAACACCCTGGAAATTCTATGACTTAAGTTAGAGCCTCACCTTATGAATAATGACCTAAAACTAGTTTAAAATGATGTTTATAAACCTATATTAATGCAATTGACTTGGTTTGGAAGAGTAAAAGTCTAAACGTCAAGAAACAACCAAGACGTCCGGAAACTAGAGAAGAATGTGTCCTAGTGTGTCCTTAGGTTTTGGGCAGGTTTGGGAGTGTCGTATGATGGTATAATCTTGTAAAAAGGTTTAAATCAGGTAAATATATGTTTATAGGGTCAAGACGTTCGAATACAACGCCCCGGGGCCACCCTAAGGGTCCTCGAGGAGGACCCCATCCTTGGCCAAGCAAGCTGCCAAGGCAGCTTACAGATTGCACTTGGAGGGAATAGATGCGCGTCGCGCACTTGATCCCCCAAGGAACAAAGAGTCAGTTCGCAACGCGGTCGTATCGCAGACTCTACTATCTCAAAATTTAATTCCAAATATCTTCAGGGAACAGCTCCGCGTCGCGGACTTACTCCGCAACGAAAATGCAGAAATTCAGAAATCGACTTTTACTTCATTAAAGAGTCCAACTAAGTGAGGGGTATTTAGGGTACTTTAGGGGACATGTATATAATGATTTTTAAGTCACTTTACCTCACTTTTATCACTCAAACACAAAACCCCAAAGATCTAAACCTAAAGTTCCTCCGTCACTCTACTCTCTCTCTCTTCTCAAGAACTCCATTGAAGAAGATTGGAGCTTAAAGAAGAAGACCAACTCTCCAAGGTTTCAACTCAGATTTTCGTGGTTAATTCATCAATAAGGTATGGTTGCTTATCACTCTTGGGATTCCTTTCCCCAAGATGCCCCTTCAAGATGAATTTCAAAATCTCAAATTTCTAGGTTTCAATCCAAAAACGTGGGTCTTCTTTCTAAAGTGAAATTGATGTTATAAACTGACTTTGATTGATGTTATATGAACAATTATCGATGAATTTATGTTGTATTGGTGGTTTCTTGAAGAATTCCCCATGAGACCCATGTTTCTCCTTCTTTTCCTAATTCTAACCCTAGTTTGTGTTGGTTATAGATTGAAGGCTATGAACTGAATGTGATGATATGTAATTCATGTTTGTATGGTGATTCTACCCTAGGTTATGTATAATTTCTATGAAATTACGGTTGAGTCTTTGAATGAAGCCTTGAAGGCTATGAAGGAAATATGTCAATTGCTTATATTGATGTTGATTATGTATTACTTCATGAATTACCTTGTATAATGTATTGATTATGAACTGATTGGTAATTGAAGTATGAATGTCCCATGAAGGGCAAGAAGGTATGAAGGTTGATTCTTCTTTGAACTCAAGTATGAAAGGTGAATTACTTAGATTGTAATGATGCTATACCTAATGTGTTGTTGTGGTGTTGATGACCTAGTTTCCTCATCCTTAACCCTCTACACTTGAATT
>JAJOOR010005519.1:0-33210 GCA_036250505.1 Solanum acaule | reverse complement strand
TCCGGTAACTTCCGAAACACATTTTTAGGAACTTTTTGGGTCAAATTCAAATATAATCATTTCTTTAAGTTCTCGACTCCAAACTCACATGTGAGGCTCTAGTTTAACTCTATCATTTTCCGAGTCGTTACACTAAGGTAGAACTAAATGCATAGCTATAAGGTGGATCCACTAGCTAAAGACCTATGTGGGCACATAGGTATGGGATAGGGAGATTTCTTCTAGAAACCCTACCTCTTGCATTGGCGGAGGAGCTTCCATCTCATGAGTTTACTTTAGATGACCCAACCTATTGCATTGGCGGAAGGGCCTTTTCCTCATTTTCCATATCCACCCGGTACTAAGCACTATTTCCCAAATTATACGTTATTAGTCTTGAATTGTATTTACATGTGGGAAGAAGTGATCCACTCTTCATTCAATACAATTCATAAAATAGCTCATACATTCATTAAGGTGAGAATGTACTTTCAACCTTAGAATCATAATTAGTATGTGAGAATAACTTTCACACCAAGATCATGTGTTCTCATGAGAATGGACTTTCAATCAATACAATAGTATCATCATGGTCATGTACATTTCATGCATAATAATGTGTAAAGATGCATATGAGAATTATACTTTCAATTAACACCATTGATACATCATAATCATGTTTATGCATGGAATGTGTGTGTGTATAATTGTCCTTGCAATGACACAACAACAACATTATCATCATAGACACTTCCCACTCAAAGTGTTCATAAGTATGTACATAATATCACAATTATGCATTCTTCACATATATTGCATTCATGGATCATAGACCATGTAAATCAACTCATGTAACATTATCATAATTGATATGTATATAATCATAACTCAAATAGTTCATTCATTTGCATGTATAAGCTCATATACTCACATTGTAGGTCATGTGGGTAAAGTCCTTCCACAATGGTACCTTATACAATTCGACATGCATAATAGCTTCATTCTTAAAGTCTCTACATTCACAGTTTATTCAGTTTAGCTTTTACTCTTAAAGCCCTAGAAGTCATCTTCATACTTCAAGAATTACTCTCAAGCAATACCTCACATGGTCATCATGTAAACCTAACTCTTAAGGTAAACTAACCACATGCTTCATTCTTGATTAATTATAGACATATATCATCAACTAAACTAAAACTCAATACTACTTCAACCATGATTCATCATCTATGACCTAATCAAGTTAGTTCATGTCTACAAGCTTTGATCATAAGTGATTCATGTCTAGGTGAGCTAATCTAAGGAAATTTGTCAAGAAGTTCATCAATCTTAGACGTTCACATCTAAACCCTCAATTTTCCTCTTTCATGACATAACCCTAGAATCTTAGGTTAATCAAGAATACATGAAGAATTATAATAACATCAAGTACTTACATCAAAATCAACTCACATTCAATCAATCAAATCAACTCCCAACAACATAGGGGAGAATGACCTTTCAAAAATATCACAATTTCCACCATAATTAAACACCTCCACCTTTCAAGTGGATCAACAAGTTCACATACAATCCTTATCAACATATACAAACCCTAGCAAATTGCCTTTCAAGTCTAAGAATCAAGATCAACCCTAACTTATCAAATTTCCATATTAGATAGAGAGATATCATGATTCAACAACATAATAAACATAAACATAATAAATTGTTAAGCTTCCATGATCAATCAAGTCACACCTCAGCTCACAATTTAGGAAGAAGGGGGAAATCATGGGTCCAAGGGGGATTTTCATCAAAATCCAACAATACTCCATTAATCCAATCCTAAATCATCATAATCAATCATAATAAACCTTAATCAAACAATTAAATTCGTTTTGGAAAGAGACCCATGACTAGATTGAAAAACCCTAGATTTGGGGAATTTGGAAACAAAATTTGAAGGGGCTTCTTGGTGATAGCTAAACGAAAAGCATCCATATCTTAGACTTAGAATCCCATCTAATTCATATGAAAAATCCCTCATCTTGAATCTCTATCTTGATCCCTTCCTTTGTTCTTCAATGGAGTCTAGAGAAGATTTTGTGAGGGAAAGTATTTGGGTTTTGATTTGGGGTCTTGGGTTATGATTCATTAAAAGGTGTTTTAGTACCATAAAATACTTTATATAGGTCTATTAAATCAGTTTAAAACTACCCTAGACTAAAATACTTAAATTAGGAATTAATTGAAAACACTTACCTTTGGCCGATTATTGGACAACATTGCAGACTTGGACTCACGCCCACCACTCACGATTCATGAGTTGACCTACCCGTCGTGCTGTCCAGTCGTGGATTGAGCCTGGAGCTTGTCATCTAGGCCCTTGACCTACGGAGCAAGACCACGAGGCGTGGATGGATCCATGGCTAGTAGGTCCAATCCGTAGGTCATGACTTTTTTTTACAACGTTTGGTTCTTTGGGGTCTTCGGGGTTAGGCTTTAGGGTCCTCCTCAAGGACACCTTAGGTGGTCCTTGGGGGATCGTACCATGACGTTTAACCCCTAAACCCCTCAACCTAAGCTCGGGAAGACATTCTACCACATGAAACCCCATAACAACTAAAAACGAAACTTGTTAAGCTCTAGTTTATCCTACTAGATTTTAGGGTCGTTACATTATCTCCCCCTTAGGAACATTCGTCCTCGAACGACACTTGAAACACAATAAGGGATTAACGACTCAAGACTAGTAGCCCATCATTAATGCAACATTATATATAATGCACAAAACTAGGAGGAAACATCAACTCCAATTCAGCATGATCAATGCAATTACAAGGAAGTATGAACTATATCTAGCAACCCATTTATGCATGAGATTCTCATAACTTGTCATGTTCAAGGAGAAATTTCTCAACTCCTAATTAACACATGTCCATATATCCTTCTCATGAGTACAATAGGCAATTCTTACTCAAAGCACCACAACATGAGGGAAACAATTCTCATAAACTCGTTTTCTTTCAAAACACAAGTTTTCATGAACAAGCATTATATAAAGAAGTCATGAAAACACATAAGCACATAACACAATGTTAGTTAGGCACACCATCTTCCCCTTGGGAGTGAGCCTACACAATCACTTCTAATCATCATTAATCACATAGTCATAGGAAGGATTGCCTTTTTCCTACTATAAGCAACCCCATCACAACATTATGGAGTAATGTGTCATTTCATCAAAACTTAACAAAGCAGGTTCATCACACCATCTCATGAAGTTAAATATGTCATCACCATACTAAATGCACTACAACATGAGGAACATGTAAATCATGAAACATACATTTTATACAAAATAAGAATCTTTCAAAAACATGCATAACATAAGGAGATCATGGAAAATTTCTAACATACTCATGACTCCTAAACATAAAACAAGGCCCATAAAGGAACTCCTGGTCTCAAGCTAGAATAGGAATAGGAGAAAAGGATGAGAAAATCGGGACTCTCAATTCATTTTGCTAACTAAGCACATGATCTCCCCCGGCCCCTTGGGAGTAAGCCCCTTTTTACAAAAACCTCAATTACTAGTCCTTTCAACAAACTCAAGGCATTACTAAGACCCATTATAACCGTACCGGCTCTAAAACTAATAGAGGTCTATTAATCATGCATCCAAATCCTACCAAGTTTACAAAAGTAACTCTATGGGACAAGGAAATCATAGGACACACATGACAATCAAGACTCCACAATCATGAAATGAGTCAAGGAGAACTTATCATCTTCAGCTAGAGAAGGAATAGAAGGGAACATAAGGATATTGGGACATCTCATGGGCCCTTGGCCTCCCAAATAAGCACCTTCAACTAAAACCCTTACTAAAATACCACTCCTCAACATTTTCATGAAAGCATTTTCTTATGCTTCTATTTCTTAACTTGCCGGTCTGAGATCCCAATTGGTAGTTCTAAATTAGAGAGGTTCTCATCTAAGCACTCTTGCTCACAAGCAACCTTACCAACACCACTCAAAGTCTCATATGAGCCTACAAAACCAGGACTAAACTTCTCCACTCACTACACCGTTTTAAGGTGAGATTATCAAGCAAGCCTAACTCATGACCATCAAGGACACTCAAGCACCTTACCATCTAAGCTCATTATCCCCCACTTGGGGTAAGCCTATACAAACTCTTTACAACATCACTTCTTCAATTCTAAGGTCAGAACAAGTCATAACTAAACCTTCACACTCATCACACAATATGATTTTAAAACATGGTGAATTACACTTCTACCCTTTTTAGGGGAATCTATTGACTCAACACATATAGGCATTACTCAAACACTTTCTTTCACCAAACTTTACAACCTACCAAAACTCTAAATGGTCAAGTAGGGTTCTACCATCAATATCATATCACAACTATGAAGCCCATTCACACTAAGGAAAACATCAAGATCTAGCATATCAAGTCACAAAAGACAAGAAATACCAGAATTTAATAAAACATAACACATACCGGAACCATTAGGAGGAACTTTCTTATCCTCTCTTCCTCTATCCTTAAGCACCGGGCAATCTCTCATTTTTTTCTGAGGGCAAAACCTATCAAGAAACCCATATCTTCACCTTTGATGGGATTTACCAACCAATCAAACCTAGGTATTATCTAAACACCCTACTCAAAATGACCATACTCAAGATCAATCTTAAAAGATAACTAACTCTTTGAAGTTGGTCAACACTTACACTCCTTCTTCTTCACCTTAACTAGGTGGTACATGCAACCCTCAAAGTCAACTTTGAGACAAAACATAATCCAAACTTATGGCATATATCTTCCCCCCTTACACTCTCAGATAAGCTCATTTTGGGACTAACAACTTGACTATACGGGTTCTAACATCACATAGGAGCATAACAATAGCACTACCAATCCATCCTAAGGATGACATCTAAATCTTAGCATATCAAGTCTTATCTAGTCACATAGCCATCATTGGCATTTCAACCAACACCTTCTCCCTTTTTCTTGTAACAAGTGCCCTTCGAGTAGTTACATCTTGTAGACCACCGATTAGAGAGAAAAGTCCTTATAGAGTTAAACTCTATGGCATGACTAGAAAATGAAGAAGTGAAGTTTCTTAACGTCCTATAGACACTCACTCATAGATGTGTCGCGACTCACACCGATGAACAAGACTCTACTAGACGTGGTTTGAGACATCCTAAATCCATCCCAAAAACTTATGCTCTGATACCACATTTGTCATGACCCGGGGTTACCCCCTAAAAGTAACCCGGCATAATTGACCCCGAAAGGGTAGCATACAAGTCTCATAGCATACATGAACATAAAAGCATAGGAAAATAGTGCGGAATTTAAAACTTTTCTTTACAATCGAAGTCTCTTATAAAATGAAAGAGAATCTATGACACTATGTCTCAAACCATCTATTATACTTTGAATAAAACTCTTGAAATACAATCTTAGGGACATAGCCCTTACCACCAAAGTCTAATATATAAATGAAAGACAATAAAGGACATATGGTTGAGCCCTCGAATACAATGAGGACTCACCAATCTTTTTGATCTCCTATGCACCTAGCCACGAGGATGGAATCCAATATCTCCAAAGCCTACACTTATAGAAAATGTAGAAAGATGGGGTTAGCACAAAAAGTACTAAGTATGGAAGCCATGCACAAAACCTTAAAACATGCATAAACAGGGACATTTCATTTGAAATCTTGCTATATGCCATTTTTGAACATCATATGTGAAATAGATAGAGAATGTAGCTCCTAAGACAAACCATGCACAATTCATCATAACATATAGAATATCATCATAATTACAAACATAGTCTCCAACATCAACACAATAGATATCCTAATATTCACAATACATAGCCTCATATCATAATACACTACAAAGTTAAATACCAAGATCATCTTATCATAAAGTAATCAACACATAAGAGACCCCTAAGAAACACTTGTGCAATGTATGGTTGGCATCCCATAATACTCACCATACTAAGTACTCTTTTGAAGCTACCTTAGGCATGCACTTCATTCTTAGACCTCATCATAAGCAATAGCCATAAATAAGGAAATAGTCATGTATATTACTTGAACTATAAGGAAAATTATTCATAAGAACTATATATTCAATATACATGCATACATTAAATTCTCATCATAATATAATGGAACCATCCCATGACATCCTACTAAGTCTACTTGTGCAATGTGGAAGTGGAGTCCCACACCCCCACTCCTACTAAGAAAAACTCACCAAGAAGGCATAGTATAGTTCATGTCTCATTCATTATCTTTTTTATATAGGCAAAGTAGTCGTAACCCACATAGACCATGTGAGCTACATGGAATCCAGTGTCCTGTAATCCTACTTGCCTGAGGTAGAACTAAATGCATAGCTATAAGGTGGATCCACTAGCTAAAGACCTATGTGGGCACATAGTTATGGGATAGGGAGATTGTTTCTAGATCCATCTCATGAGTTTACATTAGATGAACAAACCTATTGCATTGACGGAAGGGCCTTTTCCTCATTTTCCATATCCACTCGGTACGAAGCATTATTTCCCAAATTATACGTCATTAGTCTTGAATTGTATTTACATGTGTGAAGGAGTGCTCTACTCTTAATTCAATACAATTCATAAAATACCTCATAGATTCATTAAGGTGAGAATGTACTTTCAACCTTATAATCATAATTAGTATGTGAGAATAACTTTCACACCAAGATCATGTGTTCTCATGAGAATGGACTTTCAGTAAACACAATAGGATCATCATGGTCATGTACATTTCATGCATAATAATATGTAAAGGTGCATATGAGAACTATACTTTCAATTAACACAATTGATACATCATAATCATGTTTATGCATGGAGTGTGTGTGTGTAATTGTCCTTGCAATGACACAACAACAACATTATCATCATAGACACTTCCTTCTCAAAGTGTTCATAAGTATGTACATAATATCGCATTCATGCATCACTCACATATATTGCATTCAAGGATCATAGACCATGTAAATCAACACATCTAACATTTATCATAATAGACATGTATATAATCATAGCTGAAATAGTTCATTCATTTGCATGTATAAGCTCATATACTCACCACTGTAGGTCATGTGGGTAAAGTCATTCCACAATGGTACATTATACAATTCGACATGCATAATAGGTTGATTCTTAAAGCTTCTACATTCATAGTTCATTCATCTTAGCTTTTACTCTTAAAGCCCTAGAAGCCATCATCATACTTCAAGCATTACTCTCAAGAAATCCCTCACATGGTCATCATGTAAACCTAACTCGCAAGGTAAGCTAACCACACTCTTCATTCTTGATTAATTATAGACATATAGCATCAAGTAAACTAAAACACAATACTACGGAGATTTTCATCTAGTATCTTGACCTACGGAGCAAGACCACAAGGCGTGGATGGATCCATAGCCAGTAGGTCCAATCCATAGGTCATGACTTTTTTTGACAGCTTTTGGTTCTTTGGGGTCTTGGGGGTTAGGCTTTAGGGTCCTCCTCAAGGACCCCTAGGGTGGTCCTTTGGGGGTCGTACCTTGACGTTTAACCCCTCAATGTAAGTTCGGGAAGACAATCTACCACATGAAACCCCATAACAACTCAAAACGAAACTCCTTAAGCTCTAGTTTCTCCTACTAGATTTTAGGGTTGTTACAATCAAGTTCTACAAGTTTGAGATTTTCACCAAGCCCCTAGGCTCCTACATTCCTACTTAGGTTTGGGAATTTTATGCGGAGTACGAAAAGTTAGTTCTCAAGGGAAAGAAGAAGGAAAGTGTTTTCACACCGGTGGATAACATAGTGGTGTGGGGTAGGAAGGTTAAATGCATTAGCACTGACATCAATGAAGTTCTAGGGTGAAGAATGAATATAATCCACTTCTTAGTGGATAAGATACAAAAGAAGAACCACGATGACTTAAAGGGTTGGTTAGCTCCGTTGCTATCAGACATTACACCACCATGGATTAAGGCGGGTGTCCAAATAGAAAATAAGGATCTGAATATAACTGCCAGATACAGGTTCAGGTTTATCAACAGTACCTTGATGCCATCATAGAACGAGTCAATACTCAGTCATCCGAAGGCTGCATTGTTGGGCTGTATCATTGACCGAGATAGACTAAATCTCGGCTTAATTATTGAGTAGGAGATGGCAATGAGGGCCAAGCAGAGCCAGACTTCTCTCATATTTCTGGTGTTGATCACGGAGTTGTGCAGACGTGCTCGGGTGCCACTGATAGAGAAGACGAATGTGGAAGTGACTCCCACTTCCATCACTAACATCCAGAGGATAGAGGCCGAGTACACCAGGGATGACGTTGAGAGGAGTAGAGTTGCACCGGTGGAAATTTCCCCGGTGGTTGATGTGGAGATGTTATAGGTAGACACAACCCCTTCTACTCAGGTCAGTGAGACTTTAGATACCCCTGGCACTTCGACTACTACACCCTCTACTTATATTATTGCCCCTTCTGCTGCTCCCAGTTCTTCTACTGTTGCTACTGTTTCCCGACCCTCTTTGACCCAAGCTATGTTATTCAAGATGGGCCACCTGGCCCACTCTGTTGATGTACATGCCTCCTGGGTAAAGGTTGTTGTTCCTGGGATGATTGAGAGGGCTATTGTTGCTACCTTAGCTCCTAATTGGGCTGAGTTGAAAGAGCACCGAGCGATGATTGTTGCACATGGCTTGGCTTTGGATGCCCTCACTATGAGAGTGGAGGCTTGTGAGAATGGTAAGGATGAGTCTGAGGATGTGACGGCCTTGAAGGCCGTTATTGTTGGGTTGAGGCGTGATGTGGATGAGCTGAAATCCACAGATCTTTCGATGTTTTTTGGCACAGTGACCCTTCCCGAGGTCCCGAGTATTAAGTTTCCAGCCATCTCTGAGATTCCTCCGGCTACTACAATCAGAGATGCTACTAGGAATGATGATGATGCTAAGTCAGAGGCTCCTGAGACTGATGGAGGAGCTTGGTGCTAGAGATGCTGCTACATATGATGATATAGGGCATCTCCAACCCTACACTCTATATTACACTCCAAATATAGAGTTCTCTATTTTTTCAGACAACCAACTCCAACCCAATTCTCTATTTTACTCTCTAAAAAAGAATCTTTTTCTCTCTCCTCAATATTATATTATTATTTCTATTTCAATCTTATTTTCTTATTTCATAATATAAATCCTTTATTTCTTTTTCCCAATAATTACTTTATAAATTTTCAAGTGATATAAAATTTTATTTTTTCGATTTTCTATTTAATATAAAATTATATTTTATTCTAAATTTTTAAATAACATAAATTTTAAGAACATATTATATAATATATAAATTAATGGACAAATTCAGATAAAAGTGAAATATAATTACATAAACATTACATAAACACACAATTTTCAAAATTATTAAGTTGCTCCCATAAATGCTCTATTAATGCATTACGGAGTTCAAATTGAGCATTTTTGTCCTTAATTTTTTTATGTCTAGCTAAAAAAAATTCAAATCGGAGATTTTCATCTACCACAATTTCTATCGTTGGAGTTGGAGCCTCTACAACATCTTGAATTGGTGCATTAAGATGTTCATCCTCAATTATCATGTTGTACAGTATAATACATGTAGTAATTATATCATGTAGCACTTCTTTTCTCCAAAAATATGACGATCCTGCAATAATTGCAAAACTCTGAATGCACGTTCAACATCTTTTTGGCATGATTCTTGTTTCATCGCGAATTATTTATTATGTTATGTATTGTATTTTATCTTGTATTTAAATTATTATGTTATGTATTGTTATCTTATATTTAAATTATCATATTATGTTTGTATTTTAAAATTAAATTTTTAATCTTATCATTTTAATTTTGTGTATTCTTTATAGTGAAAATTAATAATAAAATCAAATTATATTATTGACGAAATTTAGAAAAAATTAAAATATTATTAATTCAGGATGAAAGTAGTATATATTAAATAATATATTTTTTTAAAATATTATATTACAGTTAAAAAGAATTATGAATATTAGATATTTAATTAATGACATTATATGTAAAATAATATGTTAATTAGAAAGTAATATAAATAATAATAAAATATTAAAAAAGTGAAATAGAGAGTGATATGGAGGTGGGTTGGAGTGCTCATTCTCAATTTTACTCTCCAAATATAAAGAATGAAGAGTAAAATAGAGGTGGGTTGGAGATGGTCTAAGAGGACTTCGAGGGGACGATGGTGTAGACAGCTATGGAGGCATCACTTCGAGATACATCTATGGTGGGCTTTAGTGGAGAAAAGGATGGAGTTGAGACGGGCACTGATGCCCAGACTGAGGGAGTCACCAATATGCAGAGTTCACCGTAGGCTTAGTATGACACGGGGATTTTGACTCTTTTTCAGTTTTATGTTTAGACTTTTTATTTATTTCGCATTTGAGGACAATTGCTTGTTTTGTTTGGCGTGGTGAGGTATATTCATACCCACATATTTTCGGCTGTCTTTATAGATATTGTTGCTTGTTATGAATACTTGAATTTATTTATGATTATTGGTTTTGGATCCATTGTTTTTTAATGTGAATGTGTTGGTTTTTGCCTCAAACAAAAATTTTGTCACCTCTTGATATTTGTGAATATGGTTGCTCTCTTGCAATTTTGACTGTCGATTGTGATCAATACCGATGAATCGAATAGTGCTCTTGATCGAACGATATGTGTGTGCGATTCCAATAAGGCAAAATTTCAGTTGTGTAAGTCATATGTGAACTCTTAGCATCTCATTGTGACTGATCAGTTGTTGAAATGACTCTTGTGATCATCGTTGCACGCGATCCAAAATTGTAGAGTCTTGTTTGATGATTGTGTTGAATGCCATGTGTGGTGAGAGTTCCTTGAAATATGTGCTTGGTAATACCTAGAACTTGCCCCGTTAGTCCAATTGACTAATGTAGGCGAAAGATAGAGATGATCTTAGGCAAAATTTGTGGAGAGTGAACCAAATTGCTTTTATACCTCTTTGTGACCACCTTATGAGAGTGTGAACCTTGCTTGGCACCGTTTGAGCCTATCCTTTTCTTTGGATGAAACATGAATAACTTTGACATCTTTGTCCCATCACCTATAATTCATTAAGCATTGGTCTGTTTGAATAGCCAACTTGGGGTGTGGTGGAAAAGGAGGAAAGTCATGAAGTTGGTAAAAGTTTTCCCTTGATGGTTTGTGTTGATAAAGATGGAACCCCTTCATATAAAAAAAAAGTGAAAGAAGAAAAAGATCGAAAAAGAAAGAGAGTGTTGAAATAAAGTTTGTGCAGTGGATAAAAGAAATGGGGTGTCCAATGAATCATGCTTAAAGACCTTTACCCTCAGCCCCGTTACAAGCCTTGAAAGACCTTTGTGGTCTTGAGTGAGCTAAAAGTCATGTTGGTTGGAAAATAAGGGCAAGCCTATGGGTAGAGTCATCCATGTGTTTATTTTTTAGAGTGTGAGAGTTGTTTCTGATTCCATAATTCTGAAATTTTGATGAGCCTTGTGTGAGCATGGAATCGTTCTTGGTGTGAGGGCATTCAAATACTGTTGTTGAGCTTGAATTTGCATTTGAAGAAAGAATTGTTAGCTTGAGTTCTATTTTATGATGGCTATTCACGATTTGAAACTTGCAGTGCACAATTGAACATTGCATGGATAGTGTGAACCTCTTGTGTGCATTCATGCTGAGTCTTGAGTAGCACTATTTGTAGACATCTCTGTTGAACTGATTGATCTCTTGTTTTACTTGAGGACAAGCAAAAGTTTAAGTTGGGGTGTTCATGAGTGTGGGATTTTGACTCATTTAGGGCTTAATATTCATAGTTCTAGTGTCATCAATGCTTATTTTATGCTCTAAACTGATGTTTAAATACTAATTTGCAGCTATAAAGGCCAAAGAGCAAAGGAAGGACATTACTGGGCAAAAAAAAAGCGGAATAGCTGAAGACAAGAAAGGCTGACGATCTCCAAGACCACTCGGCAACTCGCCGAATGGTACTTCAACTTTCGAAAGTTACAGCAGGCCACCTCCTGGAAAAAGCCAACTCGACGATGGAAATGGCACCTCGGCGAACCGCCAAATGGATCGACCAAGGAGATATAGACCGCCTAAAGTTACAGCACAGAAAGGGTGCCAACTCAAGTCAAGAAGGCGATGAACATGGACATTTGGTGCATCGCCGACTGGTTCGGCGATGCTCAACTAATTCCGCCGAACGGCTTCAAAGACAAAAATCTGGAAAAGTATAAATGCGATTTTAAAAGACTTCTGAAAGACCCTGAAATTTTGAGCGAATTTTCTAAGTGTTTGAGAGTTCCTACATTGGGTTTTTGATCCCTAACACTGTTCTTAGAGTTTTTGAGTAGAATTTCAAGTTGGGGTCTGAATTTTAGTTAATTTCAAGCATTGTAAAGACTAACAATTTGTTACCCAGCTGATGGAGAACTTAGTTGGTAACATTTTCTTGCCTTTTATAATGTGTGGCTAAAACCCCCATTCTTTGGGGGTGTGATAATGTGATTAAATGTTCTAATTAGCTTCTGGCTATTAGTATTTACTAATTTTTAATGTTGATTTGAAGTGGGTTTGACTTATAGCTGAATTTTAATTGATGAATTGTAGTTGCAAATACAATTCAAGCTTAGTTAGATGCTTGCTTGAGAAAGAGGTTTAGAATTAAAGTTATCAATTGATAATTGTAGTGATTAGTTGTTTATTCATCTTGAGAAAGTGAATATGAATTCGATCCTACCAATCTAGCTCGAGAGACTAGATTAATTGAGGTTTTGTGTTGTTCATAGTTTTACGCTTGTCGAGGTTCGAGAGAACTCGATTTATTCGTGGTAGTTGATCAAGAGATGACTATTACATCTAAAGCCTAGCCTACCCACTAAGATTTAATGTATTTTAGTAAATTATAATCACCCGTATAGAGAAATTGGCATGTAATCGATCACATCCCCAAGTATCCCTCTCTACTTGATTATCCCTTGTTTTCGTAGTTGTTAATTGCTCAACCTAATTCCCCCCAGTTGACAGTAGTTGACAACCCCTTCAATTTACTTTAATTATTTCGATAATGTCTATTCCTACAATCGACTAAAACACTCCTTTCACTTCGTAAATGAATTCTTAACCGTATCACTTCATCTGGGATCGACTCCAACTCTTCGTTGGGTTTATACTAGATTGTGATCCCCTACACTTAGAATTGGATGAAGTGTAGTTGAGCGTTATCAACCAACAATGAGACCATGAGAGATATATCATGGAATCCGATATATCCCTCATACCAAAAAAAGGGGAATCTACTTGCCAAGGTAGAATCTGTACATATCATGTTTTGCTAAAGTGGATCCACTAGCTAGGTCATTTAAGAAAATCCTACGGGGCACGTAATTTGGGACTAGTGGTTGCTACTAGAGACTACCCTATTTGAACCTCCACCTCAAAGCCCTCTCAGTGCTAAATCTAAATCTCAATGGAATGGATAAAAGTCAATTATTAATTTAACATAGGGAAAGGCAATGATCAATACCAATCCACATATTTAAAGATCAAAACATAGAATAACTCCTTAAAGATAATTCAACATAGATGAGAAAACTTTTCACTAGTGTGAATTCATATGTAGGAAATACCTTTCACAATCATGATCATAATAGTAAGCGAGAAATCCTTCCACGATATCATTGATACTTTCCTCTCAAAGCATCCTCAAATACTTTAAAAGAATTTCATAAAAAACATTCATACCTTCATAATTTCATAATTTATAGACTCATGGGGTCATCATAGGATCATAGTTTAAAAAAATAATTTAGGCATGGTTCAATGCAATTTCAACAAATATCATGGATTAACATCAATTTATGCATTAAAAGACTTATTTAACCATGATCAATCATAATTAGATGAAACCCACATTCATTGAGTTGAAACCCTAATTTGATCAATTGAAAATTGAATTGGGACTTTGAAATCTTTGGAGAACCATGGAAGAAAGGACTCCATGGGTGAATACACACATACCTTGATGTTAGAAGCCCAAAAAGAATGGATTATTGGAGACTTGGATGAAACCCTAACTATTTTTCTTCTTCCATAGCCTTGAGAGAATTTGGGAGGATTACTTTGGTTGGTTTTAGGGAATTTAGGAGAATGAGTTGAAAATGGTAAAATTGGGGCTTCAAATGTTTCATATGTCTTACGGTAGAAGGTAAAATGACATAGTTTTAGGTTAAAACAATTAGGAAAAGACCCAGAATCCCTTTAAAAGTAACTGTCGAGCCTCATATACGATTTAGACCTAGTACGGACCGTACTGGTCAACCGTAGATAAATTCAGGAACTATTATTTCGGAAAACTTTTGACGGACATCATCTACGGCTCGTAGGTCATTTTACGTACCATATATACGAACTATATAACCCAACCTTAGGCTTTGAAATTTCACCAGGTTTTGGAGTCACCTACGAGACCTATCTAAGACTCATATAATGGTTGATGGACCGTCCTGGTGAACCATAAAAAGGGTATTGGGACTTGATATTAAAAATTTATTTTCCCGCTTCCTACGGTTTCCATCTACGTCCCGTAGAAGCTTCTATGGTCCGTAGATGGGACCCATAGACATAGACTTCAGCCCTAAAAAAATTGTTTTCTCCCTCTTCCCCGAATATGAGGTCTTATAGTGAGTCAAAACAAGATTTTCAAAAAAAACATTGTCAATAGTTTGTTTAAGTTCAGTTCAGTTCAGTTTTAAAAAAGTATTATTGAACATAGACTCAAAGTATCAAATTTTTAGTTTTCCCCTAAAGTGGGACCTTTTCTGTAAATGGGACATCTACAATATTGAGCATTATTGCATATTTTTGAAGTAGTATTGAGCACCAATTTGTGTTATAGTTAATACAACTCAAAGCCCATAAATTGCACCACTGGCATAGATAGGATCGTGTCATTGGTTCGGGCAACTCATCACCCAGCCTCATTGAAGGTTTTTTAGATGGATCCATAAGTTCAGTTTGTTGTCCTACACTCTAGCAAGGTATACGATGGCTGTGTCAACGTGGGTTAGAATTGTATCATCATCAGGCTCATAGTGCTGGTTGTGGGGTTAGAGAAACTCCTTAAGAAAAGTAAAGTATATTAATTTAGTATTTTGCTATTATTTAATATTTCATTATAAAGTTTTAATGATTTCACTTCATGTTCATGCTTCACTTTCAGTCAGGGTTGTTGACACCCAATTTTGGCTCTCCTTTTTCCTACAATCATTTTTTTTCATATTTGTTAGTGCTCAATAATTTACTAAAGTAAATTTGCCAATTTTTAACATTGATTTCAACAAATTCCGGAAAAATTATCACTTTTATCTTATTTTTGAATATTTAATTAAATCTCCTTGAGTAATTTTTATATTAAAATTACCATATATATATATATATATATATATATATATATGAAAAGGATTGAAAATGCAAATTTTGGGATGCAGGTGTGACCTACGTCTCCCACCTACAGTTGGTAGAAGCATCTACTAACCGTAGATGGCATACATAGGTAGAAGGGAAATGAAGAAAACTTTCTGAGAAAATTCTTTAGGACCTACGGTGGCCATGTACGGTCTGTAGGTAGACCTACCAACCGTACATGGGCCCCGTCGATTGGATGGTCTAAATTAAGTTTCTAAACCCCACCAAGGGCTGACCAGGATGGTCGGTAGTAGGACCTGCGGACCGTAGGTGAGGCTTGATGAGTTTATTTTAAGGGCTTTTGGGTCTTTTCCAAATTATTCTACCCCAATACTATGTCATTTTACTTTCTACCCTAGAACCTATATAAACGTTTTTATAAAGAGGTTGTACCTGAAGCTAAAGTAGTTTAAAATAATTATATTAAATTAACAAATTGAGATCGATAAGCCAAGGAAATGATATTAACTTAAAAGATATTTAGATCAAATACTAAAAAATATACATGGTGGGGAAAACGTTATTGAATTAACCAATTATTTTTTCAGTTTAAAAATGAGTCTAGGTGCAACGAAAACTCTTTTTTTTTTTTGTTTTGACATTACTTGTTGTAAAAAGCAAAAAAAAAGGAAATCACTCTTAGTTATAAAGCTAAAATACTCCCAAAAATCAAATTGTACTTAAGTGTTAATGTTCACAAATAAAATCAGATAATTGAATCATAGTTTAAAAGATAAGTCAGATAAAACGTAACAACAACTCATTATCACAATAGTAAGAAGATTTCGGCAGCTTCTCTCCCCCTGTTTCAGTCTTTGTTCGGACACATTTGAGAGAGACCGAAAGTTATGAATGAAGATAGAAACGAGTTCTAGATCTAGTGGCGAATATCGAGTCTTAAAGTAAGACTCTTGCGGCAAGTGAAAGTGTTTATAAACACTCCATTTAGGCTCCCAAAGTGTACATGTAGAAAGGAAGAAAAATGAAAAAAAAAAAATTAGACAAAGTGATTTAATTCTCAACAATGTTTACAACAAAATAAGAAAACAAATTTACAACAACACACATCATCATACTTTCAATAAAATGAAAACAAAGAAACTTTGTACCATCCATAACTAAATGTATTTGAGGATGCACCAAATTATTTAGTACTACAAAATCGATTTAAAAAAAGACATTGAACTGTTAACAAAGCTGCCCTTTTGTTTTCATAAATGATAAACAATGACAAATCACTTTACTACACTAAAGATAGGATGTTATATCATGAAGTGAAGAGGTAACTTTAACTAAACTACTGCAAGCTTTTCAAGAATCAGTATTCAATAGAGTCTCATTTAAAACAAAATCTTAGCCAAAACAGAGAGCTATTGAACTAATTAATTAATTAGTTTAGACATGGTATCTAATCATATACTTAATGTTTAACTTCAAGCAAATAATTAACAAAACCATCTTCAAACTGATAGAGTCCATAACATTAGAGACTTTTACTTTTACAAACCAGATCACTTAGAATAGAAATCAAACACATAACCACTACTCATAAAGTTCAAACAAAGAAAAACGGACCAAAATGATCTTCATAATTTTCGTACATAATAAATTCTAAACCTGATTTTTAAACAGATTGAACATTCGAGTTTAAAAATTTAAAGAAGAAAGTTTGATATTATTGTTTGTAGGGCAGTGAACCGAGGTCGTCGGCTTTGAATTTACTCTCTCGTTATGAACAGATTCGAACTTCAAACCAAATGAGTTAAAAAAAAGTAAACAAAAAATGCAAGAGTTCCAACAAGGATGATGGTAGCTAAATGCTATGTGTAATTTCGACCCTATATGGTGATGTTCTTGTGTGTATTTGTCTCCCCTTTGGCTGAAGATTTAGAGTAGTATTTATTGGCAAAAATTAGGGCTTCTTGAGATTTTGAAATTCAAAAGCTTGTCCCTTGAAGAGTCACAGATTGGAGTTTGTAACGGACAAAATTGTAGCAGCAGGGAGGCCGCGGATTTTCCGCTCTGGGCTGATCAGAGATTTCACAAACGGATGATCTCGTCCAACGTGCTTTTGATACGAATTTTCTCCAAGCACAAAAGTGGAAACGAAGAGATGGAGATAGGTCTAGAAAAGCATACCTTTTGCACAAAACTAGTACGAAATCTGATTTCCCCCAAAGGAGTTTGGAATTTTGTCCCGAACGAGAGAAAATGAGTGAGCGGCTGATAAGTTTTTTTTTCTTCTATTGAGAAATATGATGTACCCTATTCTGAAGGGGCTTTTGGATTTGGGCTATTTTATGGACAATTGTGACATAGAATAATGAGTAAATTTTAGGTTTAGCAAACATAAAAATCATATTTGTATGTTATAGCTATAGTTTGTATAATTGTGCTTCATAGCAAACATTATGTTTGTTATGGCTATTAATCTGTATATTTCGATATACTTATACATAAAAATATGTATTTGAGTCTATTTGTATATTTTGGTACACAAATGGGTCCTGCATTTGTATAATTCGGTATACAAACAGGTGCTGCATTTGTATATTTCGGTCTATTTGTATATTTCGGTATACAAATGGGTCCTGTATTTATATATTTCGGTATACAAATGAGTCATGCATTTGTATATTTCAGTCTATATGTATATTTCGGTATACAAATGGGTCCTGCATTTATATATTTCGATATACAAATGGGTCCTGCATTTGTATATTTCGGTATACAAATGGGTCCTGGACTTGTATATTTTGATATAGAAATGGGATGGCAAAAAACATGGAATGTTTGTTGCGAATTACAAATAAAAGAAACTATGGCTATAACATTTAATTTGAATTAATAGTTTACTGTTTCATACAATTTTCCCTAGAATAAAGGGCTAACTATTTGGTCCGATTTGAGATTCAATTAGGCCCAACTTTCATGGCTTTTTCTCTCTTTAAATTAACTCGTTTGAGCTTCTAACTTAATAACTAGTATAATACACATTATATAAAAAGTTTAGAAAGTAAGAAACTTGAAATAAAGTAACAACATACTATTTTAAATAAGACGACATTAAAGTAATAATAGTAATATTGATAATAAAAATATAATTTTAAAATAGTGAAAATTATAATAAAAAGATGATAATCATAAAAATAATAAAAGCTAAAGTAATATAGATAATTACGAGAGCAATAGAGATAAATGGAAAATAATAGCGAATTATAAAGTATTCGACTTATTAGCAATTTATAAGCTCAACGAAATAAATTAGAAGAAAGGAGGGACAAAATTTGGTGCCAACAAAGACATCATTTTTCTATGTGGGGCAGACACTGGATTTCATGATATAGCTTATATGGTCTATATGTCGGTTAATGCTACTTCCCACAATAATGAACTAAGGTTACTTCTAGAAGTATCTCACATGTGTTTTAAAGATGTTTGGCTTGCATTGACCATGGTTACGACTTATGTTTTCTAACAAGTTATTTTATGATTTAGCTTAATCATTGCATGTCATGTAAAGTCCTTTTTAGAATGATTTCATAACTCTTATGCATTGCCATCATATTTAGTATTATGCATTGCTATCATATTTATTACATTCCATGTACTTATACATACTTGTGCCTATATTGTTTCGCTAATGTAGGGTCAGACACTCTTATTCCGCACACTCGTGGCTAGTTGATCTTTTAGGATTGTTGATTGGATTGGTGAGTCTTCATGTTTAGAGGACTGAGACTCTTTTATTGCTTCATGTTAATTTAGTTTTCAAACTTTGTATGTGATGTATGGGTTACATCCCAATCACTTTCCTTATGATGTACTAGATGACTTTGAGACTTATGTAAGACTTCAGCTTTTCTCAAACTCTTTATGATATAAAATTTATATTTCGAACTCTTGAAATTCTATTATCTTGTATGATGCATGCTAAGTGGCTTGTATAGGGTCTCTCGGGGTCATATACGCCATGTTGCACATACAATGTACTTTGGGTCGTGACAAACTTGGTATTTAGAGCACAAGGTTTGGAAAGGTCCTAGGAAGTCTGTAAGCCACATCGTGTACAGTTTTGTTCATGAGTGTGAAGCGCGCCACATTTATAAATAAGAAGCTATAAGATGATTAGGAAACACTTCTTCTTTCATTACTGTAAAGTCATGCGATAGAGTATAACTCTATATGTCTCTCTCCTAATCCTTATCCGATCCTTTTCAGGATATGGCCTCTCGAAGAGCATATTCTAGAAGGAATGTGAATGAGAAAGTGGAATGAAAAGCTCCTCAAGTTCCGTCCGACCCTTTGGCCTAACAAGTGACTAATGCGGATTTTAGGGCTACCTTTCAAGTGTTGGACCAAGACATGAGGGCTCAAGCCAATAGGGAGGTTGTTGTCCCCGTGAACCCAAATATGGGTACGATGGCAACTAGAGTAAGGGGTTTCACAAGAATGAATCCTCCAGAGTTTCATGGTTCAAAGGTTGAGGAAGATCCTCAAGAGTTCATCTATGAAGTGTATAAGGTGTTGATGATCATAGGAGTGACGACAGTGGAAATAGGTAGAATTGGTCGTTTATCAACTTAAGGGTATTTCTCAAGTTTGGCCAATGGAAAGAAGAAAGGGTGGTTGATATGGGTCCTCTTGATTGGGAAATGTTTCAGGTCGCTTTCCTTGATAGGTTTTTTCCCCATGAGAGTTGGTAAGCAAAGGTACTTGAATTCATCAACCTTCGTCAAGGAAACATGAGTGTGAAAGAGTATGCATTGAAATGCACACAACTGTCTAAATATGCTCCAACTATAGTTGTCGATCCTAGGGTAGGGATGAGTAAGTTTGTTTCGGGAGTGTCTGAGATGGTAGTCAATGTTTGTCGTACCCACATGCTCATCCATGATATGGGCATTTCTTGTGTATTGGTACATTCTTAACAAATAGAAGATGAGAAAATTAAGGAGAAATCTAGGGAGGCGAAGAAGGAAAGGACCGGTGATCAAGGTCTGATAGACATGGTCGTTCTAAGTTCCGACAAAGGTTTTCAGGTCAAGGGTCCTCCAATACTCCGGCTCTAAAATTCAACAAAAATAGGGTGTCTAACCCTAAGTCTCAAGGAGTAAATGGTGGTGGATCTTCATTGTCTACTTGTGCTAGATGTGGAAGGAAGAACGAGGGTAAATGTCTAGTTTGTTCTAATGCATGTTTTGGTTGTGGCAAGACGGATCATAAGATAAGGGATTGCCCATCAGTTGCTAAGAATGAAGGAGATAATTGGTGACATGATCAACCTTACCCTTCGTCAGGTCCGTGTGAGAGTCAGAAGCAAAACAGATTTTATGCACTTCAAACTAATCATGAACTAGAGGGTTCTCCCGATGTTGTGTAACATCTCACAAATTGAAATCACTAGGAAGAAGCTAAGAAGTTGAAATAGTCATTTTTGGAAATAACGAAAATCTGGAAAATATGTTTAAGTTAAGAAAAAAATAATTTTGGGCCAACTTCAAACGGCCATAACTCCTAGCTTAGGAAGAGATAGGTGTACTTCCAGGTATGGTTGCAAAGCTCTTGGAATTGTCTTTCCAACGCCGCCAAGTTTGCGTGATTCCGAGTTCGTATGAGACATATATTCCCTTTGGAAGTTGGGTTGTTGGATTAAGGAAATGTCCAATCCGGATTTTAAAGGGTAGTTTGGTCTTTTCCTTACCCTCTTATTTTAAAATTGTTTTTGGTAATTAATTAGGGATCTAAGCTGAATTAGATCAGTTTAGACATTTACCAAATAGAACTAGGGTTTTGGAGGAAGAACGCAAGAAAAGAGAAAGGAGGAAAAAGCTAGATTTGTCGTCATCGTCATAAGGAATTGCTTGCGAATTTCGCCGAGGATTCAATCAATTAAGGTATGTGAGTCTATCTCAATGTTGGGTTCGTTCACCCACGTGCCAAGCATGTTTGATTCAGCGATTTCATCTCAAAAAGATTGGATTTTGAATGTTATTGAATGTGGTTCTTGAATTACTTTCGTTCTTGAACATGAGTTGAGTTCTTAGGAGTTCTCGATGATTAAGTTGTTAGTTCTTGAGTTCCTTGAGTTAGATCCTTGTGTATATGATTTGGGTACATAAATCTAAAGTGAAATTGAGAAAAAGAATCGGATTAAAACGATTTAGGATCAGAAAACGAGAGCAAAAGTTCGTCAAAATTTATCCTAAAGGGAGGCTGGCACGACACTCCCCAGATACGCCCAAGGGGCTGGGGCAGCGCGCCAGCAGTGTGCCAGAATGGAGCCTCTGAAAGGTTGGGGCTGGCGCGGCGCGCCCCGGATGCGCCCAAATCGTCGTTTTTCACCCAGTTTTCGTCATTCAGTCCGTTTAAGTTATTCTAATGTGTATTAACACTTTCCATTGATTCTAACTACTCTAAATGACTTCTAAACATCTAGAAATCATCCAGAAACATAAATCATAACCTTGAATTCCTAAATTTAAATTCAAGGAAAGTCGAGAGCCAAGTCTAAGAAATTCTTAGAGTCTTTTCAAGAAGTCTTTTGCAAATACTTTTAACTTTGTTTTAAGACTTAAGGTTCAAGTTGAATAAAGAGTAAAGAGTAAAGTTTGAAGTCCATTTCTTCAAAAGTATATGGGGACTAAGTATTCCCAAAGAGATTTAAAATGTTTTCACATTCAAATAAGAACGGAAACTGAGATTTCCAAAGGGCCTTCGGGCTAGTTTTCAAAAAAGAGGAATAACTTTCTAAATGAAGAAGCAGGGAAACCGAGATATCCAAGATAGCCTTTGAGCTAAGTTTTGAGCACTAATCTCAAATCACTGAAGAAGTTTGTTTTTAAAACATATGAGCTAAGTATCTTTTGGGAGTAGTATTGAGCACCGATATGGGGATGCGAGTTCATATTAACTCAAGTCTCCATAAACCATGTAGCCATCATGGGTAGAAAAGGGTCATACTTTTTAGATGAATCCTTTTCACAATAGACTAATGGATCCACTTAGTAGTTCAGGTCCTATACCATGGCAAGGTAAAGGATAGCCCGGGCAGCGTGGGGCTAATAACGTTGTATCATCACTATAATTCTTAAGTGATGGTTGTCGGCTAGAGAAACTCCCACAACAGTAATTGCATGTTTCCTTAAGAGGTTCTGCTTAGTATGAATGGGGGTATGGGAGTTCATTCATGCATTGCACAAGTAGACTTTGAGAAGAAGCATGATATGTCTTTTATGATATTATGATTATGAGTTGACAGCATGTTTTAAACAGTTTTCTTTTATATTGCACTTGTTTTAAACTACTTTATAATGAAATGAGTCCAGTTAAGTATTCATGAGTTGAGAAGAGCCAAGGTAAGTGTTTCATGAGTTGAGATAGCTATATATATATATAGCTATCTATTCTCTAAATAAAAGTAGGCTTTAATATATAGGTGTGCCTACCAATAATATGTTGGAATAATTTTAAGAAAAATCAATTTCGAGATTTTTTTTCCCTCTCTCTTTTCCATTTGTACACAAAAAAATCTTTATTAAACCATATATATAACCCCTATATTGACTCGAAGTATTAATCATAGTCATATTAAAAGATGTTATCTTCAACATGTCCTTGATTTATCTACAAGCACTTGAAATTAAAATTCGTAATAATCACTCCTAATAATAGATTTAGTGGAAATTATTATTTAAACCTTGATTTTATAGATGCATTTACTAGAAATAAATTTTGCAATTGGACTCATAGAATAAACACTTGTTTGAGAGAATATAAGTAGCTTATCAAAATAAATTTCCAAATAAATTAGATATTTGTTGTCCACATTGCTCTAAATCTGATTTTTCTAGTGACAAACATTTAAACTATATTCACTTTATAAATACAAGTTGCTTATATTTTCCTTTTCTTAAAGTCTTTATTTGAAAAATACTTTGCGTCATTTTATATAAGTTCGACACATCTTTTTCCCTTTCCCAAATATAAGAGGTCCATAAATTAAGCATTTCTTGACCCTGCATCTTTTTTCTAGAGGCACAACATGGTTCATCCCGGTCGTGGAAAGTGTCAGAAAAGGAAAAGAGATTCGAATGTACCACTTTAGGTTGTAGATTGTACTCCTTTGCAGTTGTGGGCATGGTGGAATGACATGGGGTTGATAGAACAAGGCATAATATTCAAATATTTGGGTTTCTTGACTAGAATCATGCAAGTGGAACCTAAGAGAGATGTGATCGAAGCATTGTTGTCCTTTTGGAATCCCACTACCAATGTTTTTCGTTTCTCAAATTTTGAAATGACCCCAACCTTGGAGGAAATAGCTGGCTTTACTGGGTTTGGAGTGAGGTTACATCATCAGAGGCTTATAGCCCTAAGGGGCATATCCATCAACAAATTTTTTCAACACTTGAACATTTGCAAAGTCAAGGAACAATCATTAGACAAAGGTTGGATCTCATTACAGTTTTTGTATGATAGGTATGGAAAGGAGGATGGATTCAAGAATTTGGAAGGACACTCAACAACAAGGGAAGTTTTGAAACATGGAAAGAGCATAGACGTTTTGCTTTTATGGTAGCTTTTTTAGGAACAATGGTTTTTCCAAGAAGAGGCGGAAAGATTAACATCCTTTTGACCGGGGTAGTGAATGTATTAATTGAGAAAAAGAATTATACCATCTTCCCCATGATTTTGGCTGATATCTACCGAGCTCTGACTGTCTGCCAGAAAGGGAAACGTTTCTTCGAGGGATGCAACATACTTCTTCAACTATGGATAGTAGAACATCTTTACTGACCTCCTACGGTGGTGAGGTTCATTCAGGATCGGAGCAATTACATTACAAGTCATGCCAAAAGGGTGGAGAAATACAGGTGTCCGGAAGGGGTCAATGCATGGGTTGAACATTTTCGCTCGCTAACAGAAGATAAGATCACTTGGAATTATCCTTGGTTCCCTTGGGTAGAAGTCATACACATGTCATCTGTTCGCCCTTTTTTATTGTTGATGGGTATTAAGGATGTGCAACCATACGTACCGCTGTGGGTTTTACGTCAGTTAGGCAGGCGTCAAGTTCTACCTATCAGAGGATATGAAAGATTTTGTGTCCGAAGTTGGACCAGAGGTTCCCCTTCCTGAAGGATTGGCCCAAAAAATTTGGGATGGTTGTTTAGTCATGGGAATTGGAACGATGGTTAAAGAACGACACACAGGAGAAACTCACCCGGAATACTCCGATTGGCTTGAGCAACAACCTCGATTACAAGTTAGGCCGGAGAGATCTGTAAAAGAACCAATAGACCATGAGGTTGAGATGAAAATAAAAATCGAGTTGGCTATGCGTGATTATCTTGCTAAAAATCAAGAGTTAAAAGCAAATTTAAAGCTCGCTAGAGCCACTCTAACCCAACAACAAGCAGAGTTCGAAGAGGAAAGAGCCAAGGCAACTCAGAGAGAAACCCTGCTCCGAGGACAAGTTGATCTGGCAACAATTAGGGGAACACAAGTTGCAGAACTTGCGGTATCTCGACAACAACAATTGAGGACATGTGATCAGAAGAGTCAAATAGATTTTGATCAAGAGAGAGCTCAGTGGATCCGTGAAAGGGGAAGACTTCGAGAGGAAATAGAGTCAGTCTCAACTCAAGAAAGACGTGCTAGAGAAATGGTGGCCTCCCGTGATCAACAGATACGAGGATGGAATCAGACTTGCAATTCACTTCGATCAAAAGTCCATCGTTTGGCTGATCGCACTGCCCAAATGGGTTTAGACTATCAAGAGATGAACCATGAACAATTTCTGGCTGAAGTACCTAAATTCGCTGAGTACCTTATGAATTCGATACAAGATATATATCAGAGTGTAGGAGGTCGTGTAAGACCACCATCTCCATGAGCAAGCAGATGGGGATGCAATCATGACATTTATGTCTTTGGGATATGAGGGTTGATACAAACATTTGTTTCCTTAATGTCGTTTTCTTTAGTTTAATTCCTGCTTTATTTCATTCTACTTTTCTACACTTTGTTTAGGTCGTGTCTGTTTAAGATATTGACTTTTGTTTAGCAATTTTCTCATCGTTTTCCTACTTATGTTCCAAACATTGAAATGATGTATTAAGTTATGTTTATGTCTGGTTTCATTTTTTCATTGGTATAAATTAATAAATATATATAAATAGTAGTATCTATATGTATATATCTATAACAACTATAAAAAATATATAATTAAAAAAAAAAAGGGTTGATGTATATTCTCAAACTACGCAAAGATCTGATTCATGCACTAACATGATACGTAGGCAACCCAATGGGTTCGATCAAACATTTTTAACAAGAATAACTAAAGAGGAGAAAACACCTAGATAAGCCAGGATGAAACATAAGGTCTTCCATATCAGGAGTATATATGTGGATACAATATGCACAATTTCTTAACACTAATCTGTTTGCTACTCCATTCAGAGAGAGAGAGAGAGAGATAACGAAAGAAAGAGAGACATATTAGCTTAAAGGTGGTTGGTTGTGGTTAAGCTGGCATCACATCCCTACAATACAAGGTCGAAGGGGAAGAAGAAAATGGCCCATAAAGACGGGAACGAGTCGGACAATGATGAGGTCCGAAACCAGAGGACTTCACAAGAAACTGTGTCAATGGAAGAGGTAAGGGCATTAAGACAACAAATGACAGATATGTACGAAGCTTGGACGAGTGGACAAGCCCCGCCTTCTTCAATACGTGACTATCTAAATACAAACATGCCGCCCTCTATCCAAGGGTCGACAAATGACCCTATTTATCCACCTGGATTCGGCCCCTATGCTAACATATCCAACATCGCTGGAACTTCTACGGTGCGCTCTTTGAGTACCCCTATGATGAGTAATCCACTCTTCATGCCAACTGCGCCGACTAATATCATTCCACAGCCAACAATGATGCCCAACAATGATCCTCCGTCCAAAGTTTGCCATGATCATGGTTACACCCTTGAAGAGGCTATTAAAATTCCAAGCTCTTATCGTCACATTCATCAATATAGTTCCCCTATCAAAGTTGAAAAGACGATTGAGAATGAGGAACATGAAGATATGGCTAAGAAAATGAAGAGTTTGGAACAGAGCATAAGGGATATGCAGGGACTAGGAAGCCACAAAGGCATCTCATTCAGCGATTTGTGCATGTTTCCCCACGTCCATTTGCCTGTTGGTTTTAAAACTCCGAAGTTTGAGAAATACGATGGTCACGGAGACCCCATAGCTCATTTGAAGAGATATTGCAATCAACTGAGGGGTGCAGAGGGCAAAGAAGAGTTGCTTATGGCCTATTTTGGGGAAAGCCTAGTGGGTATTGCATCCGAATAGTTCATAGATCAGGATATTGCCAACTGGCATACATGGGATGATTTGGCTCGATGTTTTGTGCAATAATTCCAATATAATATTGACATTGTGCCCGACCGCTCCTCATTAGCTAACACGAGGAAAAAGACCACGGAAAATTTTCATGAATATGCCGTTAGATGGAGGGAGCAAGCTGCTAGGGTTAAACCACCAATGAAGGAGTCGGAGATGATTGACGTTTTTCTCCAAGCACAAGAACCTGATTACTTTCACTACTTGGTTTCTGCCGTCGGGAAGACATTTGCTGAAGTTATTAAGGTTGGGAAAATGGTGGAAAATGGAATCAAGTCTGGAAAGATTGTAAGTCAAGCTTCCTTAAAAGCCACAACACAAGTGCTTCAAAATGGTTCTGGAAATATTGGAGGGAAGAAGAGAAGGGAGGATGTAGCTACGGTTGTATCAGCGCCTCGAACCTATGTCCAAGATAATCCCCCGCAACATTATTTTCCTCCCCAAACTCCACAATATCCCATCCCATACTCTCCATATTCCGTCTTCAGCGCACAACCAATTGTCCCCCCTTCTTATCCGCAATGGTGTGCCCCCATTCCTCAAAATCATCCACCACCCTCACAAATTCACCAAAATACTGTTAGACTTCCTTTTCGTCCTAGAAAAGAATACAAGAGGGGAAATGGAGCTAAGGATGAATTCACCCCTATTGGAGAATCATATGCTAGCTTGTTTCAAAAATTAGGGACGTTGAATGTTTTGAGTCCTATTGAAAGAAAGATGTCAAATCCTCCCCCAAGAAATCTAGATTATTCTCAACACTGCGCCTATTGTTCTGATGCCCCAGGGCACAACATAGAGAGGTGTTGGTACTTGAAAAAGGCAATTCAAGATTTGATCGATACGCATCGAATTATAGTTGAAAGCCCAAATGGACCAAACATTAATCAAAATCCATTGCCCAGGCATACTGAAACAAACATGTTAGAAATGATGAATGGTCGCGAAGAAGTTGTAGTCCCATACAAGCCAATCCTTATGGTTGGAACTGGCATAGAAAATTCAGCGAATGTTGTTGACTTGACAAAAACGATGCCTTTAGAGGCGGAAAGGACATTGGAAAGGTTGAGCCCATCAAACACCCCCATCCTAACTATGAAAGAAGC
Organism: Solanum acaule; assembly: GCA_036250505.1. Taxonomy (NCBI): domain Eukaryota; kingdom Viridiplantae; phylum Streptophyta; class Magnoliopsida; order Solanales; family Solanaceae; genus Solanum; species Solanum acaule. The sequence continues at coordinate 5,104 of JAJOOR010005519.1, read as the reverse complement.
GCTTAGAGATGTTTGGGCAAGTCAGAGATAGGCAAGTTTGGTTATTCCAAGAAGGCCAAACAAGCCTATCTTGGTCGTGCAAGGAGCCCAAATTCCACCTGTGATCATTAGGCCAGTGTCCCAACTTCCAATGACTAATCCCAAGGTTGTCCCTTGGAATTATGAGCCCACCGTCGTGACATACAAAGGGAAGGAAGTCAATGAAGAAGTAGATGAAGTAGGAGGAATTACCCGTTCGGGAAGATGCTACGCGCCGACTGAATTAAGGAAAACTAAAAATGAGCAAATGCAAGTTAAGAGTCCAGTCACTGAAGGGGAGGCAGAGGAGTTCTTAAGGAAGATGAAATTGTCAGACTACTCCATTGTGGAACAATTAAGGAAAACCCCAGCCCAAATCTCTTTGTTGTCTTTGTTAATACATTTAGATGAACATCGTAAAGCTGTAATAAAGATTCTGAATGAAGTACATGTTCCGAATGAAGTTACAGTGAGTCAGTTAGAGAAGATTACTGGGAGAATCTTTGAGGTAAACCGCATCACCTATTCAGACGATGAACTACCCGTAGAGGGTACGAGACATAACCAAGGCCTCCATATCACTGTGAAGTGTGAGCTTTCGTATGTCACTCGAGTTCTAATTGACGGAGGATCTGGGGCAAATATTTGTCCCTTGTCAACTCTACAAAAATTGAATGTTAATGTTGAAAGGGTACGACCCAACAATGTATGTGTTCGCTTTTGATGGGTCAAAAACAGATGCTATTGGGGAGATAGAGCTCGTACTAAAAATAGGGCCTGTCGATTTCACCGTGAATTTTCAAGTGCTGAATATCAATGCATCCTACAATTTATTGTTGGGGAGACCATGGGTGCATAGGGCAGGGGCAGTCCCCTCTACGTTGCATCAAATGATTAAGTTTGAATACGACTGACAAGAAGTGATTGTTCATGGTGAGGGGGATCTGTCAGTCTACAAGGACTCTTCCCTCCCTTTTATCAAGACAAATGATGAGAATGAGGCACTGGTTTATCAAACTTTTGAGGTAGTGGTTGTTGAGCATATCCTCGAGGGGAATCTCATTTCAAAACCACAACTACCCATGGCATCCGTGATGATGGTAAATGAAATGCTGAAGCATGGATTTGAACCAGGTAAAGGCTTGGGGATTTTCTTGCAAGGGAGAGCTTATCAGGTGAGTCCACGAAAGAGCCTTGGTACTTTTGGCTTAGGATACAAGCCCAGAGTCGAGGACAAAATGAAGGCCAAGAAGCAGAAGAGAGATGTATAGTCACTTACCAAGCCTATACCACCCATACACAAATCTTTCATCAAAGCTCGCACAACAGAATCTTCTGAGTCACCACTCCCAGAGCCAGTGTTGGAGGTTCACGAAGAATTGATCAACTATTTTCAAGATTTATTTGTCAAGGCTGATATGGTTGAACTCGGAGAAGGCACTAGCGACAAAGATGTGCAATTCATTGGTCCTGATGTCCAGCTGAACAATTGGGAGGCCACTCCTCTCCCCATTAAGAATGAGTCTTAGTAGTTTGTCTTGTTTTTCTTTCTCTCATCCGATTTATTCAAGGGTTGTAATTCGGATATTGTCTTGTCGTTTTTATTTCAATCTCTCTATTTCCATTTCAATAGGATGTAATTGTATTTTTATTTTAGTCTAATATATTTATTTATTTTCTTCTATACAGTTCTTTCTATGCCGATTCTAGTGATATGACATACATGCAGAATTTTTCGCCAGATCTTAAAATCCAATCTAATCTTTGACCTAATCCTGAAATAATAAGTCAAGAAATCGAATATGATGAAGATGAAGTATTTGATGAAGTAAGCAGGGATTTCAAACATTTTGAGAATAAATCAAATCCAAACATAAGTGAAACTAAGACGATAAATTTAGGGGATCATGAAAATATTAAGGAGACTAAGATAAGCATACATGCTCGACATCAAAAGGAAGATATAATCCAGGCTCTGTTTAATTACAAGGATGTTTTTGCATCATCTTATGATGACATGCCTGGATTAAGCACTGACATGGTGGTTCACAAGTTGCCGATTGATCCTAAGTTTCCTCCAGTAAAGCAAAAGCTGAGAAAGCTTAAAACTGACATGAGTGTAATAATTAAAGAGGAAATTACAAAATAACTTGAGGCCAAAGTCATTCGAGTCGCTCAATATCCTTCTTGGTTAGCCAACATCGTACCCGTCCCTAGGAAAGATGGCAAAGTTCGAATGTGTGTTGATTATCGTGATTTGAACAAAGCAAGTCTAAAAGATGAATTTCCTTTGCCCAACATCCATATTTTGTTGGACAATTGTGCTAAACATGAGATTGCATCTTTTGTGGATTGCTATGCGGGTTACCATCAGATTATTATGGATGAGGAGGATGTAGAAAAGACGTCTTTTATCACTCCATGGGGTACATATTGTTATAGGGTTATGCCTTTTGGGTTAAAAAATGCGGGTGCAACTTATATGAGGGCAATGACAACCATGTTTCATGATATGATGCATAAAGAAATCGAAGTTTATGTGGATGATGTGATCATTAAATCAAAAAAGCAGTCAAATCATGTGCAAGACTTAAGAAGATTCTTTGAAATACTTCGCAGGTATAATCTCAAGCTTAATCCTGCAAAATGTGTATTTGGAGTACCGTCAGGAAAGCTTTTGGGGTTTATAGTCAACCGACGAGGTATCGAGTTAGATCCTTCAAAAATAAAAGCCATTCAGGAACTGCCACCTCCAAAGAATAAAACTGAGGTTATGAGCCTTCTAGGAAGGTTAAACTACATCAGTAGATCCATTGCTCAACTCACAACAACTTGCGAGCTCATTTTTAAGTTGTTAAAAAAGAATGCCACAGTCGAATGGACCAAAGAATGTCGAGAGGCTTTTGAAAGGATTAAGAATTACTTATCGAATCCCCCTGTGTTGGTTACTCCCGAGCCGGGCAGACCATTGATATTATATATGTCAGTACTGGATAATTCTTTTGGATGTGTATTGGGTCAGCATGATGGCACTGGGAAGAAAGAGCAGGCCATTTATTACCTCAGTAAGAAATTTACCGTTTATGAATCGAAGTACACCCTTCTTGAAAGAACGTGTTATGCCCTAACTTGGGTAGCACAGAAGTTGAAGCACTATCTTTCATCTTATACTACTTATCTCATTTCTCGTATGGATCCGTTAAAATACATCTTTCAAAAGCCCATGCCCACGGGCAGGCTTGCGAAATGGCAAATATTACTCACAGAGTTTGACATTATCTATGTGACGCGGACCGCAATGAAGGCTCAAGCCTTGGCAGATCATTTGGCAGAGAACCCTATTGATGATGAATATGAACCACTTAAGACCTACTTTCCAGACGAAGATGTGTCATGTATCGATGAAGTTATTCATGATAAGAATCAAGGATGGAAGTTATTCTTTGACGGTGCTGCTAACAAGAAGGGAGTTGGGATAGGAGCAGTTCTTATGTCTGAATTAGGGGAATATTTCCCTATAACAGCCCAACTTAGATTCTATTGTACCAATAATATGTCAGAGTATGAGGCTTGCATCTTGGGTTTGAGGTTAGCTGCTGACATGGGTATCCAAGAGTTGCTAGTGCTAGGAGACTCAGACTTACTAGTCCATCAAATCCAAGGAGAATGAGAGACTCGTGACCCAAAGCTCATACCATATCAACATTGTTTACAAGATCTTTGTCGACAGTTTGTGTCAATAAAGTTTAGACACATTCCTAGAGTTCATAACGAGATTGCTGATGCATTGGTAACTTTATCTTCGATGCTCCAACATCCTGACGAAGCTCATATCGACCCTTTGTACATACAGATTCGTGATCAGCATGCTTATTGCAACTTGGTGGAGGAAAATTTGATGGTAAACCTTGGTTCCATGATATTAAAACATATCTTCAGTCCGGAGAATGTCCTACTAACGCCACTAGTAATTAAAAAAGGACTATTCGGTGACTAGCTAGCAGTTTTTTCTTAAGCGGAGGCATATTGTACAAGAAAACACCTGATTTGGATCTTCTAAGATGTGTAAATGCTAAAGAGGCTTCAACAATCATGATTGAAGTACACTCAGGAGTTTGTGGACCTCACATGAATGGATATGTTCTGGCAAAGAAGATACTTCGAGCAGGTTATTATTGGCTCACCATGGAGCGGGATTCTATATGATTTGTTCATAAGTGTCATGAATGTCAAATACACGGTGATTTGATACATTCTCCTCCCTCCGAGTTGCATGCGATGTCTGCTCCATGGCCTTTCGTGGCATAGGGAATGGATGTGATTGGACCAATAGAACCAAAAGCATCGAATGGTCATAGGTTCATCCTGGTGGCCATTGATTACTTTACAAAGTGGGTGGAAGCAGTAACTTTCAAGTCAGTGACTAAGAAGGTCGTGGTGGATTTCATTCACTTCAACATCATTTGTCGATTTGGTATTCCAAAGGCAATTGTTACCGATAATGCTGCAAATCTCAACAGTCATTTAATGCAAGAGGTATGCCGTCAATTTAAGATTGAACATCGAAATTCGACTCCTTATCGCCCAAAAGCAAATGGGACTGTAGAAGCTGCCAACAAAAATATAAAAAAGATACTTCGTAAAATGGTGCAAAGTTCTCGACAATGGCATGAAAAGTTGCCTTTTGCTTTGTTGGGTTATCGCACTACAGTTCGTACGTCAGTGGGTGCCACCCCCTATTCGCTAATATATGGGACTGAGGCAGTTATACCTGCAGAGGTTGAGATTCCATCCCTGCGAATTATTGTAGAGGCTGAGATTGATGATGATGAGTGGATCAGAACACGCTTAGAGCAATTAAGTTTGATTGATGCGAAGCGATTGACATCAGTATGCCATGGACAATTGTACCAGAAAAGAATGGCACGAGCATACAACAAAAAGGTGCGTCCCAGACGTTTCGAAGAGGGTCAATTAGTGCTGAGACATATTCTGCCACACCAGGCTGAAGTCAAAGGCAAATTTTCTCCGAATTGGAAAGGACCATTCATTGTAAAGAAGGTATTATCCAATGGTGCTCTTTACT
>JAJOOR010005517.1:0-28481 GCA_036250505.1 Solanum acaule | reverse complement strand
GTGCATCATGAAGTTGACATGACTAATCTTGGTAATCAAGATAGGAAGGTACTCATGGAGAGTATACTTAAGGTTGTGGAAGATGATAATGAGAAATTTCTTAGAAGACTCAGAAATAGGACTGACAGGTGATTTCTCGTTCTCGTTACTAATTTCACTTACATTATAACAATCGTTTATACTATCAGTATACAAAAGTTAAACTCGATGCACAATATTAGTACTCTTCAATCTTTTTTTGATCATTTCAGAGTTTAGATATGATGAAGATGCTGCATGTTCTCTTTCTGGTTACTAATTTCACTTATTATGAATAGTTACATGTAATTCTCTTTTAGATGGTGTGACATCATAACAACCTTTTATACTATCAGGGTACAGAAGTTAAACTCGATGCACATATAAGTACTCTTCCGTTTTTGATCATTTTAGAGTTTAGGTATGATGAATATGCTGCATGTTATACTAAACTGATGTAAAATTTTACGCTGAAATAGGGTAGGGATAGAGATACCAAAGATTGAAGTGAGATTTGAGAACTTAAGTGTAGAAGGAGATGCATATGTTGGGACAAGAGCGTTACCTACACTGCTGAATTCCACCTTGAATACCATAGAGGTAACTGTTTTAATTTTCCTCCTTTTCACAAAATTGTATTCGTCGTACTAAAAGCTATGTTACTTGTACTCCAGAAATGTTGTCTCATCCGTGTCGGATCCTCCAAAAACATGCTAGTTTTGGAGGATCCAACATGCATCTGACAACATTTTTGAAGAGTTAGAGTGACATAGACTACAAGTAAGAACAACACCAAAACAAGGATGAATTGTATGGGGTTGTCCTTCGATGACACGTGTCTGTTAGTTTTGGAAAAATTAGAAAGAATCATAGTAGAGTTGTAATTGACCTTCTATAAGCTATATTGCTCGGATTCTCCAAACATGTTGCCATATCCGTGTTGAATCCTCCAAAAATGCACTACTTGTGGAGGATCCAACACACATGCGTCAACATTTTTGAAGAGTCCGAGCAACATAGATATATCATTCTTTCTAAATGCTCTAGAATAATTAGGAGATTCTCTAGAAAATATATCATTCTTTGTTCTTAAGTTGAACTTATGACATGAACAGGCTGTTCTTGGATTGATTAATCTTTCTCCGTCCAAGAAAAGGGTCGTAAAAATTCTTGAAGATGTGAGTGGAATTATAAGACCATCAAGGTATGTTGTCTTCTTACATCCTAAAATCTTGCCTTTGTTTCTTGATTTACATTACAAAGTTAGTACACAATAAAAATATTTGAGTTCATTCCTAATTTAGTTGTTGATTAATATTTTTTTCCCATAATTGGGACGAAGCATGTCGCTGCCAGAAGCAGAACCGCGCATTTCTTCTAGAGAATCTCCGAATTGTTTCAGAGCAAACAAAAAGAGATTCTTTAACCAGAAGGAAATTGGTTTAGATGTAGGATACCTATTCAAAAGTTTACGCAACTCAATCGTAGATGATTGAATCATCAAAGATTTGATCTTTTTAAGTCATATTTTGCTTTTTCCTTTAGCTTGTTGCTTATCACTTATGCTGAGTTGATTTCAGGATGACATTACTCCTAGGGCCTCCTGGTTCAGGAAAAACTACATTGTTGAAAGCACTTGCAGGAAAGAGCGAAGACGATCTGAGGGTATGTTCATGCCGCTACTTCTCTTTTGTAGAAATTGTTTACTTGTATGCCAATGTAGTTTCAACTTATCGAGGACATGACCATAGATAGGACTTAGGAGGTTGCGGAGGACACAAACTAGGATAGAAGGTTAGTGGGTAGTAGAGCGTTATCTTGCTTATCCTTCCATGCTAGTAGCCATAGTATTTCTCCTGTGTTTTTTTTTTTGTCCTTTGATTTCTACTACTATCTACTGTCTCTTGTACTTCGATTATCGCACTATTTTGTTGTAGTTACTGTTCCTTCCATATTATTAGGGATAAGGTCTATGTACGCTCTACTCTACCCTCCCCATACCCCACTTGTGGGATTACACTGGTTATGTTGTTGTAGCTGAATAGTGAGTTATATTTTGCAGGTGACAGGAAAAATTACGTATTGTGGGCATGAATTTCATGAATTTGTTCCTCAAAGAACAAGTGCTTATATTAGCCAACATGATCTTCATCATGGAGAGATGACAGTTCGTGAAACATTAGACTTTGCTGGAAGATGCTTGGGTGTTGGAACCAGATATGACTTATTGGTGGAGTTGTCGAGACGAGAGAAAGAAGCAGGTATAATGCCAGATCCTCAGATTGATGCATTTATGAAAGCCACAGCAATGGAGGGCCTAGAGACAAGTTTAATTACAGATTATGTACTCAAGGTCTGTAACTTTTGTTTTTTTTCTTTTTAGGAGTCAACTTTCTTGCTTGTGCCAAAGTCCTCTTACATTAAAAGTAATGTCCCATTTCCAAACAGATTCTTGGATTAGATATTTGTGCTGATATCATGGTTGGAGATGATATGAGAAGAGGTATTTCGGGTGGACAAAAGAAGCGTGTCACTACTGGTATATATATCTTAGGGAATTATACATAAATAGACACTCAAACTTGGCATCAACTGACAAAGAAACACTCTACTTTGAGTATGCACATCTAAACACCTCAACTCATCTCCATAGTATCAGTTGAACACTCCAACTTACAAAATGATCATCTAGCCACCTTCAAAATTTATGTGTCACGTCAGCATTGGGTGCCCATGAGACACACTAGAGACGAGTTGGAGTGTTTAGTTGCTAGTTGAGACCAAGTTGAGGTGTCTAGATGTGCACTATCTAAGTTGGAGGTTTTACTTGCTCTCTAAAAGCCAAGTTTGAGTTTCTGTTTATGTATTATGCCATTTCTTAGTCTATCTTTCTTTGTTCTTTTGATCTTTTTTTATGTTCAAGCTCATCATTTTTTCATTATATTTTCCTTAATGGTTTGTCTTTTTTTTATGAAATGAAGGGGAAATGTTGGTTGGACCAGCGAAAGCATTTTTCATGGATGAAATATCAAAGGGGCTGGACAGTTCCACCACCTATCAGATTGTCAAGTTTTTGAGGCAGATGGTTCATGTTAACGATATAACTATGGTTATCTCCCTCTTACAGCCTGATCCCGAGACATTTGATCTATTTGATGATGTTATTCTCCTTTCAGAAGGTCAAATTGTTTACCAAGGTCCGAAAGAAAACGTTCTTGAATTCTTCGAATACATGGGATTTAGATGTCCAGAAAGGAAAGGAATTGCAGATTTTCTAGTGGAAGTTACTTCCAAGAAAGACCAAGAACAGTATTGGTTCAGAAATAGCAGGCCTTATGTATATATATCTGTTCCTGAGTTTGCTGAGTCCTTCAATTCTTTTCAGATTGGTGAACAAATTATTATAGAACTTACAATTCCATATGATAAGTTCAGCGTCCATCGCGCAGCATTGGTGAAAAATAAATATGGTATCTCCAACTTGGAACTCTTCAAGGCATGTTTTGCAAGGGAATGGCTGCTGATGAAACGAAGTTCGTTCTTGTACATCTTTAAAACGACTCAAATCACTATCATGGCAACTATTGCCTTGACAGTGTTTTTAAGAACACAAATGAAAGCTGGCAATGTAAAAGATTCCGCTAAGTTCTGGGGCGCGTTGTTTTTCAGTCTGATCAATGTGATGTTCAATGGGATGCAAGAGCTCGCGATGACAGTTTTTAGGCTTCCTGTGTTTTTCAAGCAGAGAGATAGCTTATTTTATCCAGCATGGGCTTTTGCCTTGCCAATTTGGGTGCTAAAAATTCCTATTTCATTAGTGGAATCATCAATATGGATCATCCTTACATACTACACCATTGGCTTTGCTCCTGCAGCCAGCAGGTGAGTTGCATATTTTTTCGAAATGTGGAACTTCATTCATTTTAGTACTACTATAGTGTGTAGTTTACTGATCTTTGTTCCCTTTCAGGTTTTTCAAGCAGTTATTGGCGTTTGTCGGGGTCCATCAGATGGCCCTCTCTTTGTTCCGTTTTATTGCAGCAGCGGGAAGAACACAAGTAGTTGCAAACACACTTGGAACCTTCACTTTGCTTCTTGTGTTTATACTTGGAGGCTTCATCGTCTCGAAAGGTCACAATTCCATTGCTTTAGCTCTATGCCTCAAATCATTTTTACTCCCTCCGTTTCAATTTGTTTGTCTTACTTTCCTTTTTAGTCCGTTTATAAAACAATGCCTCTTTTCTTTTTTGGCAACTCCTTAATTTCACATGTTTAAGACCGAACGATTAAACGACATTTTGGTACATTCCACATATCTTTAGTTTAAGACCACAAGATTTAAAAGTCTTGTTTACTTTCTTAAACTCCGTGTCAAGTCAAAACCAGACAAGCAAATTGAATCGGAGGGAGTAGTATTTTCCGTCTAGACCTTAGAAGTACTGAAATACTAGAATGTTTTATACAGATGATATCCAAGATTGGATGATTTGGGGCTACTATCTGTCCCCTATGATGTATGGACAGAATGCAATTGCCATAAATGAGTTTCTAGATGATCGATGGAGTGCTGTAAGACCTGATTTTCCGTTCACCTTCAGTTGAACATATCAAGGATAACGGATTCTAACTTTTTCGTTCTTTTGTCACAGCCAACTAATGGTTCTCAACCAACAGTAGGAAAGACTCTTCTACATGACAGAGGTTTATTTACCACAGAAGCTTGGTATTGGATATGCATTGCAGCACTTTTTGGATTTTCGCTTCTCTTCAATGTCCTCTTCATTGCAGCTTTGACGTTTTTAAATCGTATGTTCCCTTTTTAAGACTTTAACTTTCACAACTCAATTGTAAAGAGATCGCAGTGTATTAACTCAAAGCATGATCAATCTCAGCTCTCGGAGATATTAAAGCTGTCAATGTTGAGGACGACGACAAAAACAATAGTAGGCCACAAGAAAAAAGAACAGTTGGAGGTAAGTAACTTCTAGATTTCTGTTTTTGTACATTTTCAATCAGCAACTTCTTCAGTTATTTTGTTGTAATGGAAATGAAATGATTGAAGTAATCAAAGAGACACAAAAGGTCTGTAGTAAATAGATCTAATCAACAACAACAACAACATGCCCAATGAAATCCCACTAGGTGGGGTCTGGGGAGGGTAAAGTGTACGCAGACCTTGCCACTACCTCGTGGAGGTAGAGAGGCTGTTTCCGGGAGACCCTCAGCTCAGTAAATAGATCTAATCAATAAAACTAAATGAATTACTCACTCCGTTTCAATTTTTTTGTCTTACTTTTGTTTTAGTTTGTTTCAAAAAGAATGCTTCTTTCCTTTTTTGGCAACATTTCTATTCTAACTTTCCACGTGGCATGTTTAAGACCACAAGATTAAAAGACATTTTTGGTACATTCTTCGTATCTTTAATTTAAGACCACAAGATTCAAAAGTGTTTTTTACTTTCTTAAACTTTGTGTCAAGTCGTAACCAGACAAACAAACTGAAACGGAGGGAGTATTTAATATTGTCTAAAGTTTGGACTTCTATACAAGCCATCAAAAGTCTTTGAATTTCTCTTTGTTGCATTCCTGACTTGTCATCCTTTAAGTGTCAATTCTTAAAGGTTAATCTGTAGAGCTAGAATAATAAACGCACAGATTGAGACTAATTCGTCATTTAATAACTACCACAGGTATTCAGATGGCTACAACATGTTCTCAGGTAAACACCAGCTGTGTTGTTCCTTTCCCGAATAAGGAATCAAGAAAACGAATGGTCTTACCGTTTCAGCCACTTTCACTAGCATTCGACCATGTGAATTATTATGTGGATATGCCTGCTGTAAGTTTCTTTTCCAATCTTACTGATGATTCTCACTGTTTCTTCGTTATGAGGCTCATCATGAATAGTTGAGCTTAAATGGAATAGTGAGGATTGATATAGACGACCCCAACTTGTTTGGGACTGAGGCGTAGTTATTGTATTCTCACTATAGCTCTCTAAACATGGAAGTTTTGTTTTATCAGGAAATGAAGACTCAAGGAATTGAAGAAGATAGATTGCAACTTCTACGAGATGTTAGTGGTGTTTTTAGGCCGGGAATTCTTACAGCCTTAGTCGGTGTCAGTGGTGCTGGAAAGACCACTTTGATGGATGTCTTAGCAGGTAGAAAGACAGGTGGATACATTGAAGGATGCATAAAGATTTCTGGTTACCCAAAGAATCAGACAACATTTGCTCGAGTCAGCGGTTACTGTGAACAAAATGACATTCATTCACCATATGTTACAATCTATGAGTCCCTCCTCTACTCAGCCTGGCTACGTCTTCCCTCCGATGTAAAGACGGAAACACGAAAGGTAAGATAGTAGCACTCCCCTCATTTCACTTTGTTTGTCTTACTTTCCATTATAGTCCGTTTTAAAAAGAAAGCTTCTTTCCTTTTATGACAACTTTTATAACTTTCCACGTGACATGTTTAAGACCACAAGATTAAAAGGGCATTTTGGTACATTCCACAAATCTTTAGTTTAAGACCACAAGATTCAAAAGTCTTATTTACTTTCTTAAACTCCGTGCTAAGTCAAAACTAAACAAACAAATTGAAACTGATCCACTTTTAATACGAACTGTGTGTTAGTTTCACTAACCTTGTTTCTTTCCAAGTGCAGATGTTTGTGGAAGAAGTAATGGAATTGGTAGAGCTCAAACCATTGAGGAATGCTCTTGTTGGGCTCCCGGGGATAAACGGTCTTTCTACTGAACAGAGAAAGAGGCTGACCACTGCTGTCGAATTAGTTGCAAATCCATCCATCATCTTTATGGATGAGCCCACATCAGGACTTGATGCTAGAGCTGCAGCTATTGTTATGCGTACTGTCAGAAAGACGGTGGATACAGGAAGAACAGTCGTCTGCACGATCCACCAGCCTAGCATAGATATTTTTGAAGCTTTCGATGAGGTATCTATCGACTCTATCCATTATGCATTATAGGCATAATTCCATTTTGTAAAATAAGTCATGATAAAACCAAATTTCTTGTTTTAAGCTACTTTTGATGAAAAGAGGAGGACAAGTAATATATGCTGGACCTCTTGGCGCTCGTTCCACAACGATGGTTGAATATTTTGAGGTTAGTTGTCTCTCTATCCTCTGCCTTTTTAAAGGTGAAATTTGGAAATAGAACACTTCCTTCTGTCATGTATCCTCGATTAATGCAACCTCAGATGCTATGTTTCATTCTCGATTCTAGTATAAAGTGTTATGTCTAAATGTTCTGCATTATGGTCTAATTCTACTCTACTAGCGCTAATAGACAGCATACGGGTAGAAGCATTACACCTAGGAATCAACAACACAAAAACTTTGTTCTAAGTCAGTCCTTTCCTTAGCGGGCTTGGGAATAAAAGAATGATGAGGCTGTATATTAGAACTCTATTGTCTCATAATTCAAAAGGTTTTTAATTTTAACTAAATGTTTTTCGTTCTGCAGGCCATACGAGGGGTTACTAAAATCAGAGAGTGCGATAATCCAGCTACATGGATGCTTGATGTCAGCTCATCTTCTATGGAAGCAAAACTTGATGTCGATTTTGCTGAAGTCTATGCCAAGTCTGATCTTTATCAGTAAGTTCTTGTAGATACTGCTAAGCTAATCTGTTGTTCTGGTTATGACTTGACATAATCTTGTTGTCTTAAACTAATGATACGTAGAGCATACCAATATGCCACATGCCACGTGAAAAGTTAGAAGTAAAGAGTTGTCAAAAAGGAAAAAAATGCATTCTTTTTGAAACGGACTAAAAAGGAAAGATGGAGGGAGTATTAACTAGAGTCTCAATTTGCGTTGCAGGAGAAATCAATTACTAATCAAGGAACTCAGCACACCAGCACCGCGCTCGGAGGATCTCTACTTCCCCACTCAATATTCCCAATCCTTCATAACTCAGTGCAAGGCTTGTTTCTGGAAACAACACTGGTCATACTGGAGGAATTCACAATATAATGCAATCAGATTCTTCATGACAGTAATCATTGGGATTATGTTTGGTGTCATCTTTTGGGATAAAGGGAACAAAATGTAATCCTGAACTTCTTTGTTATAAGCTCGATTATGTTGACGAATTTCAAACTGAGAAATGTTTGACTTTTGTTTATCCTGTGAAACAGATACAGACAACAAGACTTGCTTAATCTACTTGGAGCTACTTATGCAGCTGTCATGTTTCTTGGAGCCACAAATGCTTCTGCAGTACAATCTGTTGTGGCAGTTGAAAGAACAGTTTTCTATCGCGAAAGGGCTGCTGGAATGTATTCAGAGTTGCCTTATGCATTTGCTCAGGTATCACATAAACTTCCCTGAATACATGCTTGATCTTCACTGATCTCTTAGTCTAGTGGCGGAACCAGGAATTTTCCCCATAAGCACTTTTGGAACCTCTAATAACGATTGATTAGCCAAACAAAAACTATTACTCTCCAAAATTACTGTTTTGAAAAAGCACTTTTCCAAATAAGCATATTTGGAAAGTTTAGACAATTAGTCATATTTAATATTCACAAGAAATCTATCGGAAACAACCTCACTGCCCGAAAAGGTAGAGGTAAGGTCTCATACATCACCCATCCTCAAACCCAGTATGTTGTTGAGTATTCACAAGAAAAAATGACATTTTTCAAATTTCTCAAGTATAGCAGTTGGTTATGAGAGTTTTGGTTTATGTGATTTGCAGGTGGCTATAGAGACTATATATGTTGCAGTACAGACATTTATTTATTCTCTTCTGTTGTTTTCAATGATTGGATATGAATGGACACCAGCAAAGTTCTTCTATTTCTACTACTTCATATTCATGTGCTTCACCTACTTCTCCATGTATGGCATGATGGTTGTTGCTTTAACTCCTGGTTATCAAATTGCTGCCATTGTTATGTCCTTCTTCCTCAGCTTCTGGAACTTATTCTCCGGTTTCCTTGTTCCTCGTCCGGTAGGTCAAACCTTAGACCAAACTACTAGCAACCATTTCTTGATTATAGCTATAAACTTACAAGGTGTTTGATTTTTTTGGTTATAACTTCTACAGCTAATTCCAGTGTGGTGGAGATGGTACTATTGGGGTTCTCCAGTTGCTTGGACAATATATGGCATTTTCGCGTCCCAGGTGGGAGACAGAACCGATGAACTTGAAATCCCCGGTGAAACTGTGAAAATGCAGGTGAATCAGTTCCTGAAAGAATATTTGGGATATGATCATGACTTTCTTGTAGCTGTGGTGTTTGCCCATGTGGGTTGGGTTCTTCTATTTTTCTTTGTTTTTGCTTATGGAATCAAGTTCTTGAACCACCAAAAAAGGTAGAAGGGGAGAAATTTCTCTGAATACACTAAGTTCCCCTTAGATACTAAGGTATATGTTTATTCCATGAACCAAAGGGTTCATCGGAAACAACCTCTCAAGGTAGGGATAGGGTCTGCATATACACTACCCTTCTCAAACCCCCACTTGTGGAATCACACTGGGTTGTCGATGTTGCTGTACTAAGGTATATGTTTTACACCTTCAAACAAAAAGTTGTGTAGTGCTATAGCTTGATACAAAGAAGAGCTTTTGCTTCTTAATTCTCATTTCTAGCCAACTCTGCCGAGCAGATGAAATGAAATCACTAAGCACCATCTTTGTGCCATCAATATAAAATTACATACACAACTGCTCTAGCAAGACGATTATCACACAAGCATTAATCAATCGTCAACGGCATCAAGTAATAAGCAAGAATGGGCAAAAATATTTATCATATAACCATTTCCAAGCCTGTGTTTTAAAGACATATTTGGGAGTATCTACTTTCATCAAGTTAGATAGCAAAATATAATTAGCTACAAGCAAAAGCCAAAGTGTCTAGCTATCATTCAGAACATATATTTTTGCCCTGCCAAACTAAAACTTGGTCTTCCTTCTTAAGGCGCAACTGCAATATCCTTGATCTGCTTTTTGCTCCTCACAGAACTTCGTTTCTTTGTTTCAAAATCAACTTTGTCCAGGTCTTCTGCAATTCCAAGGTAACCATAAAGGATTTTACCTACCTTATCTGTCAATGGTTCTTTAGTTTCATCGTCATTGTTTCCAGAGTGACCAGAACTGATACGCTGGAACTCCGCCCTTCCATGCTTCCTATGGGCATATATGTCAGAGAGTCTTACTGCTTCTTCCAAACCTGAGAGAGTAGCGCTGAACTTCACCATAAGAATACTCTGATTTGCAGGCTTACCACGAGAAACCTTCGCCTTCTCCCCGAAGCCCATATCTGTAAACAAAGAGAGGATTAGAACAAAAGATTCAGAAAATAAAATAACTAGGACTAAGATCTGTTCAGCTAAACAAGCAGATACAAGGATAAAAACAATGGAACATCTGAAAATCACATCAAGCAGCAAATCACAAAACAATGAGGAAAAATATCCTTTTGAATTGAGATTTATCTTTTCTTAGTCCCTAGAGGAAGTACAGTAAAATAAATACCTTCATCAAAAATAAAATAGCCGGAGTGCTTGAACGAATTTGAGGGTGAAAGTCCAAAAGTAAAGGAATTTGAACCAGTAAAGGTATACCCTTTTCTAATTGTTTGGCCTTTCCAAAGGGAGGGGCCGAGGGGGTGGTTAGCTTTTTATTAATCTCCGTATCCCATTTTATGTACACACTACACACTTACCTTTTTAGTTTGAACTTCCCATTTTACTTCTAATAACATGATTTTATAACCAAACAAATGTATCCGGCGTGTTTTAGACCACCAAAAGTAACTGACCTCTCAGCTTAGACTCGAGCTCTTCAGCTGATACAACCACACGCTGATCCGGATTGCTGCTATTTATGGAACTGTTATGGATGATAACAACTGGAGGCCAGATGATTAGATCTTCCTTCAAAGCCACAGTTTCAGCATTAGATAGCTTTTCACGAACCCAACTATCTTCATGAGAATCTGCACTCTTCCATCCCATCAAAGCACATAAAGCTTTGTGAAAGCCCAAGTGCTGTGATCTGAGACCAGCCTTAGAGGATGTTAATGCATGACGCACGAGGCTTTCTGAGTCTGCGAACTCTTCTGAATCTCTGAAACAGCATAGAAGACGACATAAAGAAAAAAGTCCAGTAAATTTCTTGATGAAGAAAAGGTCCAATAAAGTTTTGAGAAACAAAACAAGGTCAATACGAAGTGAAGAAAATAAGCTATACAGTTCTCCAAGTTAACAGTAAATATAACTGGAATTTAGGAGGGAAAAGGTAAGCGATAACATTCTAGATACTTAAACAGACAAATAGACCGTTACTCAACTTACCAACCAAAAATAACTCTAAAATGAATTTATTTTTCACAAAAGACACAGATCTGCAGGCGTTAACTTAAGTTCTTCATTCAGGTGGCCCCTACAAGAGATATTATCTTTAAACAAGACTCATCAAGAAAAATTTCTCATCTCATCCAATAAAAATAAGCTAGTGAGACAAGCAAAATCCAAAGCCAACAAAGATTAACTGGATGTGCAAAGACTAGGCTAAAAACTATGTCCGCCCAACAAGGTCTAGAATTGGTCACTAAATATGCAAATAACTGAAGCCGTGTACACGTGTAAGCAGATTCTCCTATTTGATCATGCAGTAGGCTCAACATTGACTATGGTCAAGTGGGTCACTACTAATCATCAGACTGAAAATAAAAAAAGATGCTAACTGTTATAGTTAACCCAATTATCAAACAAACTGCTTCACCTATTGCCCCTTCCCCAAGCAATCACACCACATGAACATCTGGTGTGTCAAATCCAGTTCAGTGTCAGATCTGATTTTCCCACTTATGGGAATAGCAGAAGAGGTTTTCTTTTGCAACTCATTCAACATCTTCCCTTTTCATTTCCTCAAAAGTCATGGTTGTTTGAACAACCAAGGTATTTGATCTTCTTTGTAAGCACCATTTTAAGATAAGGGCAAATGTACTAAAACAAAGAATACATTTGCTCTTCATAATAAGCACCTTATGGGCGATGGTGCTAACTAGCCAGATGGAGAGGGAATGCCCTAAGCTTCCGGTAATAATATTTCCAGGACAATAAGACGACCTACATAATTGAACTTTTTCTCCAACTCCAGAGTTTCCATGCATCAATCAAGTAATCCTTGAACCCACACTACTTAGAGCCAACTATACAAAAATCCTTACATAACAGCTGTATTCAGGCCCATTTCATTCCATCCGAACAGGAATTTTTTTTTACTCTGACAGACTTCATGGAATGAAAAAGCCTCATGGGAGCCCAGCTAGTCTCATTATTTACCTTAGCCAAATGAGTCCTCATAAAACCAGTAATATGAATTACTTCCACTTACTTGATCGCAGCAACATAGTTATGAATAAGTTCAATTAAAAGAGAAGGAGTTTACTCCATCTATGAAAACATTTCATGATGTAAAAGACAAACCTACCTGCCACACACGAGGCACTTTAAACTACCAGCTTGCTCACTGTATTTTCTTCTTTTAGCTGGAGTCTCATTCAAGTGCCTCACGAACCTGAAGAAGGCATTTTGGACCAGCTGCTTAAAATCCTTAGAGTTCTCAGGAGGTTCAGTTTTTGCTGTAGTAGTAATACCTTCTTTGGGGTCATCACCTTGTTCAGCAACACTTTCATCTAAAGTATCTTGATTTCTAGAGAGCTCGTGAGAATTGAACTTTTTCACCCATGGTGGAGGAGCATGATTCTTCACTAAACGGGGTCCCAAACGCTTCTTCAGTGAAGATTTATATTTTGTTCCTAGTGGGCGTTCAACATCAACATTCTGGTAACGTGGCCCCAGCCGCTTCTTTATATCACTTCCACCAGATTTACTAAATTTGCTTGTACGTCTCAACATTGACACTGAAAGGTTTCTGGTGGAACTATTAGTGGCAGCGGCTTTGTGTGGCCTACCATTCTTCACATATTTGGAGCGCGGGACATTTGGCTTTCTAGACATAACTACAGAATCCATATCCCTACTGATCCGCATTTCATCAGCATCTTCACGGTCATGGGTTATGTGTGCACTCCTTATATCACTTGAAATCATAATTCCGGCACTACGATTGCTCATTGTGCCATGTTTTTCTCTAAGAGAAAGATTAGATGATCCAGGCAAGTCCCTTGAAATAAATCTTTCACGAGAACCTGCCTCTATCTTCTCTAAATGGGGGTCATGTTCTCTATACAAGGCATCAGATCTTTCTAGAAGATCATCATCCATCTGATACTTATGAAGCTCTCTTTTACGGGAGCTTTCATAGCCTCGATGTGTTTCATTTTCATACTGTAGACGATTAGCCCCATAATCCAATATGTCCACATCTGGCTTTCTTTGGTCTAGTGCTCTGCGGGACTCAAAATAATCCGGCGTTGACAGTCTTTGTGAAGAAAAAAGAGATTCCCGTGGCTTATCTTCCATCAAAATCTCCCGATGAGAAAATTCATCATATTTGCCCAATCCCATGTTATTCCTTGGAACATCTTGAAAATGTGCTTCTCCAGAACCCACCCTCTTCCCATAGAATTCACTAGACAGGGCATTAGGACTACCAACTTCACCTCTTTGAATGTCAGAATAACTGTATGTTTCACGTCTTTCCTCAGCTCGACCAAAGTAAGACTCCGTGTAGTTCCTGAAACCACTAACTTGCTTTTCAGAGTTCAGGGAAGATATGGTCCTGGGATTTTTATCATATCCGTCATGGCCAATAGACTCAATTGCCTTTCCACTGTCCAGTCTACCTCCATGTGGACAAATTTGGCCCTCTATACTATATGAACTGGTGATATCATCCTTATTAACTCCGGGCACCATGTTAGAGTGAGATGACGATATCATGTAATCAGTATTGAATTCTGAATATCGTCTGGTCTTCAAGGATTCCTCCATGTATGGGTCCATTGATGACGGCACTCTTCCTCCTGCTGCTTTATGAGAATGAAACCCTTCTTGTAAATGTATTTCCTCCTCTTTGAGAGGATCAGCATCCAAATAACGTGGTGGCAATGAATAGCCACCACTATTTCCAATGCCAGAGATTCTTGGTTGTACACCAACATCAGGGAGATGAGATTCATATGAAGAGTACAATGCCCTCTTATCAGCTTCTGACGAAATGCTACCATCCACAAAACCCGGATAGGGCCTTCCACGATTATCTCTCTCGCTGCTTACTCTACTACCACTAACTCCATAGTCTCTGGACCCATTAACAGTATCAAACTTTCTAGGCTTATCTAACAAATGGCTCCATGGATACTTATTGGAAGTTGAGTCCTCATTCCCTGAGCCCTCCTTTATCTCATGCAGCCTGTGTGAATGTTCACCAAGAATGTCAGTGTTTCCTCTATCACGATCAGAGGTTCTCAAGCCCTGAGATGGCCCATAGTCTCTATCTCCACCAACATAATTCAAGGGTCGGGCATTCTGCAACTCTCCAAAGTCTCCACCACCATCAATTCCCATCCTTCTTGACCTCTCAAGCTCATGAAAGTACTCACCCCGCTGTTCAACAATCATCTGGCCACTAGGTGAAAGGTGACGCTCCCTACTCCGTCCACGTGGTGAGCGCTGCTCCCAGTTCCTAGTCCTTGCTGGTGGCGAAATCTCCCTGTTCCTATTCCTTCCCGGTGAGTGCTGCTCCCAGTTCCTAGTCCTTGCAGGTGGCGAAATCTCCATGTTCCTATTCCTTCCTGGTGACGAGTATTCCTGGTTCCGTCTCCTTACTGGTGGTGAGCGATCGCGGTTCCTGTTAGTTTCCACGGGTGAGTATTCACGTCCCTGATACCTCCTTGGTGGTGAGCTCTTCCGCTCTTGAATCCTCATTGGGGGTAAGCCCCTAATCCTCCGTGGAGACACATAATCCCTGTCTCTTATCCTCCGTCTAGGCGAGTAACCCTCATCCCTATTTCTCCATGGAGACGAGTAATCCCTGTTCCTATTCCTCTGTCGAGGCGAGTAACCACGATCCTTTCTCCTTTCCGGCAACCGTGGTGGACCTCTAGCATCTCCTCCAAATCTCCTCTGCCCCCTCATTATCAACAAAAGACTAAACTTCAGCAATTTCCAACCTAAATCAACCCAAACTTCTACAGCAAAAAACAGCTTCCCACTTTCAATCACCAAAAATTTTCACAGCAGAACATCAAAAAAAACTAACTTGCTAATCAACAGCAAAACGACAGATCCCCGAAACCCTAACCCTAAAATAAATTATATATTCGTCTGTAAACTTCTTTCTACCGCTAAAATATATTCGATTCAAGCAAAAGGGTATTCAAAAATACCTCTTTCAGATCAAACAATCCACAAAAACGCGATCAACAGATTATCAAATTCAAACCTTTTTAAGATGAGAATATGAAGGAAATTCCATTGTTTCAATTCTGATCATGATGACGCGATTGGTGCAAAGTTACGAAGATGGAGAACTGTGGATGCTTCTGTAATGGCGTCAAATTGGAAGATTTGACAATGGCGGATCTATGGTGAAGCGGAAAACATTGATGGATATGTGTGTCCAGTGCTGGGCCGGGTTACTAAAAGGGCCATCTATGATGGGCTTAGCTGGATTGGTTAGTACTTGAGTAGAAGGCCCAACCCAACCTACTTTGAGAGAATTGGACAAATAGCCTTTTAACATCGCTTATAAAAAAAATTCAAAAATAGCAAACATAATAGACATAACAAGGCTATATGGCTATAGTTTCGATAATTGAATTTCATTTGCTATGGAGGTTGCGGTTGTATATTTCTACTCGTTTGTATATTTCGCTTGCGAATATACAAATAAGGTAAGTATATACAAATTCTGTATTTATACATTTCAGAATCTTTTAGAACTCCGTTTGTATATTTCACTTGCCAATATACAAACAGGGTAATTTATTATGAATTTTTCATACATCGTATACAAATAGATATGGTAAGCATATACAAAAGTCTGGATTTATACAATCAGGACCTAATTATACAAATTCTGGATTTATACAAATCAGGCGAATTAGACAATTGCAAATAGCAAGATTGGGCGAAACTATAGCTGTCAATTAGAATTTCCCTAAACAATAGCTATAACATTTAATATGGTTTAAATGTTTGTTATTCTGCACAATTTTTCCATAAAAAACTAATATAGTCTACTATTATCATACTTCCAATAGTATGATTTAGGTATCCTAGTTTTTTTTCTCCAATGTGTATTAATATTTGTTGTTACGCTTGTTTTGTACATTGTTCGTCTGTTTTTCTGTTTTATTTACCTAAGAAAATTTGATCAAGGGTATCTCAGAAACAGTTTCTATAGTCCGCAAAGATAGCGGTAAAGTCTATATATATTCTAAACTCTCAATCACACTTGTTAAATTACATTTGAACTTATTGTTATTGTTCTTTAATAATAATTAAAAAAAAATCAACAGAGATACCACTCAAATATACAGAAAAGTCCAATATAATATGTTGAAATTCAAAAAATTTACTTCATTTTATTATGTTGGAGTTTGAAATTCCCGATATGTGAACCCCCAAAGAGGATAGATAAGGCAAATAACGAATTTCCTTGAACAAAGAAAGGCTAAGGGGAAATTTTATATTAATTTCACTTGTAAACGTTCTAAACCTCCATACAGTGACGGAGTTTCACATCTAAGAGGTTCTAAAGTTTGTGGTTCTATAACCAGAAAGGTTTTTGTCGTGAAATTCATGATGAGTTCAAAAAAAGAGTCATGGAGTTCATGATTCTAGAATTTTGTCTTTGAGTTCGAAATTTCATTACATTGTGTTGGAGTTTCACATTAAAAAAATTTGACCTTGTTGAAGTTTCACATAATAGGATTTTGAACTCTAACACATTGTACTAAAATAATCATATTTTAGTTGGAAATATTTTTATTCAATATATTTTCGCGTTAATATTGACTATCTATTCGTTACATTTAAAATAATCACTAAACTTAGAATATCAATCTAAATAATAATAAGCCCACCCAATTTTCACTCTATAGTGTGTGTCATCATTATCCATGACCAATAATTAGTCTTATATTACCACTAAGCAAAACTAAGAACTTACTGAGTTGAATTATCATTACATCCAATTAAAAATAATAATGTGATTCACAAAGCATTCATATCGAGTTCGAGAAAGAGTTAAAACTAAAGAAAATATAATAAAAATACAGTTTACCCTATAAATCTATGATTCGAATACTAGCATGGTTCTATAATAATTTATATTTTAGCCCTTTTCTGATATTTTTTTTGCTAGGTAATATAGCACATTCTATAGTTTATGAATTTTAGGTTATATTAAGTAAACTTTTTAATACGAGAAAATAAGTTAAAATTATCGAATTCTGTCGAATCTGATCGTTCCGCCCTCTACGGTGACTTTGTATCCTCATTTGTAATTTCAAAGACAAAAGTACATTTCTTGGAGTGTGTTGGGCTCCAACATAATTTTGGTATGATTTTTGCACATGATAAACACTTGATTAAAAGAATGACCTTATAATACATGAATATATCATATGGTGTTCAATATTTATATTAAGATCTAATTAAATTTAAATTTGCACCGAAATTTTTTATATTGGAGGATAAAACACTTCTTAACATAGGCGATTTTATATCCAGAAAGATTTGAATTCAAAACCTTTTTATTAAAGATAAAAGAATACTTATAATCAGTCCACCACAACTCTAATTGGTTCCAAGACATGCTTTAGCTACAATTTATTAAGTACTTAAAATGATTGAGAAGTTCATTCATTTATCCAAGTATGACTACACATAATTACTAAAAATAACAATTATTATACCATATAGTATTCTCATCATACCTCTCTTATGCATCAGGTTTAAAGAATATATATTTGTAAATTCGTTTGTCTCAATTTATGTGATAATGTTTGGCTATATATAAAATTTGAGAAAAAGATAAATTTAGAACTTGGGATTTAAAAAAAAAAGGGCCATAAACATTAATGTGACTATAAATCATCTTATCGAAGAAAAATTGAGAAGGGAAGTATAAAATTAAATAGTTTATAATTAGAGTACATATTCTTTCTGAGAAATACTTTAAAAAGAAAATATGACACATAATTTAAAATAAAGAAAATATATAATTAGCTAATTATGTGCTAAAATAAAAATCTTGACTTGAATTATGATCATGTCGAGTCAAACATTGTCCAATTAAAATAAAATGGATCGATAGAAATAGCACTAACGGAAAAATAGAACAAAGCTCTTTTTGAAAGGTTATATATATAACTTATAAGGCACGATGATATTCCACACAAATTCAAATTAATCGAATTTTAAAGCGGTTTTTAATTTATTTATTTTTTGATTTCTCATTTGGTGTTTATTATTCATTTTAAAGTTTGACTAATTCAAATTACATGATTTTTTATATACTTTTTGAGCTCGAATCTAAAACCTCTGATTAAGAATGAAGAGATCTTAATTATCCGACCACAAACTGATGTTACGTATTCAATACTTAGCCACTTACTAAAAGTATTTTTTGGATTTCAAAATTTTGAATTATAAATCAAAAGTGGGCCTACATTACTCCTAGCATAAATAATTACTTATTCAAGAATTTTCATTTTCAAATTTCAATATTATATGTTCTCAGTGATTCATAATTAGAAACATTTTCATCGTAAAGAATAAAACTACTTTAAATTATTTTAGTCTTCATTTGGTCCCCTACCTTAAAAGAAAAGGAAAATCTAACACAAAAAAGAAGCTGTCATTAACCTTAATCATGATGATTTAATTTTTAAAAGAAAATTCATAAAACAAAATACCACTTTTAAAAATCAAGGAACACAAAAAAGAATTGTTAAGAAAAAGGATAATATAAGATGTTTCAAATTTGTTTGAAAAAACACACACACATATATATATCAGTCATCCCTCCACACAATAACAACAACATATTCAATGTAACTGTAATCTGATAAGTAGAATATGAGAAAGAGTTGAATATCCGCATATCTTATTCTTATTTTTGTGAAATAGAAAACTTATTTCCAATAAACCATTCTATCACACGACATGAAAAAAGTATAGTCAAACTTATGAAATGGTCCAATTTTTTTGCCTTTTTTTCTATAAACACCTGTCAAAAGGAGGTGTGAAATTGAAAATATATGAAAGGTAAAAAAAGGTATATATAGGAATAATTATATATGAAAAAAGGCAGCCAGCAGTTTACACTAATCTCCTACTCTGTCTTGGACCCTAAGGCTCTCATGCAAAGAATAATTATTTTTTATTTTGTAATTAGGTAAAGACTTACTATCTAATTTGTAAAGAAATCTTGTAGGCCAACCACACAAATCTTTGTAGGAAAAAAAAAAGAATATTTCACCAAATACTTTCCAAGACCCCTCAACCAATACTACTTACCCACTAAAGTTATTTAATTTGGATAATCACTACTTAAATTTTAACTTTTTATGTTTCACACAATTACAATTTTTGATTTCTCGATTTTTTCAAAAATATCGATAATTACGTATCATATTCTTAAAAAATACTATTGTACTTTTTAGAGAATTTAACACAAGTATGATATCAAAAATGAAGAATTCACACAACTTAGGATTTCATCTGTTTATAAAATCTACGACGCAATTAATTATTTTGTTAATATTCAAATTGTGATTAAAGTTTAAATTGTTTTGACGATCAAAAAGCAAATTATGTCACAACTCATATATATATATATATATAAAAGGTCAGGTCAATACACAACGTATCTCGTGCTCAACCAAGGTCTGGACGGATGGGCTGCATTTTGTAAGCAACTTACCTGGAAGCAAGGATCAATGACTGAGTTTATAGCTCAAACCCGTAACATATAGACAAATATTTGGAAGTGAATTTTAACAATAAAAATTTATCAATTTTGGCAATAACTATAGTGGTTACATGAATTTGCCAATGCACCAAACTGTGGAAAACAGTAGTCTAACCAAAACAAGTCTATACATTGTTTGTGCAATTTTTAAAAAATATATCATTAAGTCATTTAAATGATATCTATAGATAAGCTTCTTTAAAAGAGTGGTTGTTTGCATTTTGAAAATAAAACAGGTTATCTAGCTAATAAAACAGGTTATCTAGCTATTATAACAAATAAAACCGACTAGATAGTATAAAAAATTATTTACATTAGAAGTGTATAAAACATGAACTTTTTCTATATAATATACAATCCTAAATAAAGAACAACAATATAGATAAGCATTCTCAGAGTGCAAACAAGTACTTTCTATTTTGTTTGTCTATCGAAATAATGTCTCTATCCTAGTAAGAATAAGATTTGTATATATTCCACTTGGTCCTCCCCAGACCCCACTTATGAGATACATTGGATATGTTGTAAAAGTGCAAAGAAAGTACAAGTTTAATATGTTTAATGATTAATCATTTAGAGGGCATTTTGGTAATTTCACTTCAATAAAGATTTGTTTTAAAGAAAGCCAGATGTTTTAGGTACCTTTAAAGTCCAATAATCTATGTCATAAGCATCTTACAATAGTACCAACATTTCATTATTCCAAACCATAAAAAGGCCTAAGAAAACTCAAAGAGAAAAAAGAAAAAAAAAATGACAACTCCTAAGCAAATGGAACAGCAACAACAACAACAAATTGTAAAGATGAAGAACTCAGGGATGATAAGCTACAATGGTAGCCCGATGATCGATGATCGAGACGAGGAGATGACACGATCAGCATTATCTGCTTTTCGCGCTAAGGAGGAGGAAATCGAGAGGAAGAGAAAAGAAGTTTCCGATAAGGTTCATGCTCAATTAGGCCGCGTTGAGGAAGAAACTAAGCGTTTAGCTGAAATTCGCGAGGTAATACAATATGTACTTTGCTTTTATCATGCTTCTTTTCAACCGATGGTCTATAAGAATTAAACAACATCTCTATCGATACTCACAGAGGTAGAGGTAACATCTTTGTACATGCTACTCTTCCTAAATTTCACTTGTAGGATATTGACATATTTGATAAAATGTAGCAATTTTTTCCCCTCCTTTTAATTACTTATATTAGTAGGACTATGTTACAAAGAGTTTATATTGTTGTATTTTTTTTAAAATGTTTTCTTGACAATAAATATTAATTTATTATTTTTTTGGTTTTTTTTTTGAAATGGAAAATCAAGTAGAAGCTTGAAACATTTGTTGATCCAGCTGGAAAAGAAGTAACAATAGTGAGGAAGAAGATTGACTTAGTCAATCGTGAATTAAAGGGAATGGGACAAAATTGCCAAAGAAAGGTGAAACATTTGACTAAACTTTTGTTTTTTTACGATAAAGTTGTCTTCGTGTGATTTATAACTAGCTAGGTTATAAGACTTGAAAATAGTAATCAATATTTACATTAAAATAGACGATATATATCCAATTCTTTGAAAATCTTCCTGTGATTTATAACTAGCTAGGTCATAAGTTTGAAAATATTTATATTAAGATAGACGATATATATCAAACTCTTTGAAATGCGATCCTTCTCCGAGCCATACGTGTTGTCCACTAAATTGCTTTATATTACTTTAGGAAAATTAAGTAACATTTACTTTACTAAAAGACAAAGGGACAGAGACAGACAGATATATTTGTTTTTATAGCAATTGGTATTTTAAAAAGACTTTGGATAATATGTTTGAATAGGAATCTCACTCACACACAGTTTTCAAGACTGGTGGCTAGGACCACCAAACCAATACATTCCGGCTTACGATAGTTGTTCATTATTAATTTGATACATAAATTAAGAAATAATAAACGATAGAGATATTTTATCAAATTATCCTTATTAAATGTAAGTCATTTGAATATTGAAAAATAAATAATATTTAAATTGAGTGTATCGAAAAAAATCTCTCTATCTTTTAAGATAAAAGGGATAGTGGTGTATACTAGCTCTTACTTGATGAATTATATTAGGTATATGTTATTATTGTTGAGTGGAGAACAATATTGTTGAGGCATAATACATAAATGTGTCTTATAGGCTTACTTGAACATCAATATTGTTTAGATTTTTTAAAAAATGTTATCATATTTTTGTTGAAATCCTTAAAAAGATGTATTTTCAAAGAATTTAACACACGTTAATCAGTATTTTTGAAGTCACTAGTTCCAAAATACATAGTTGGACAAAAAAACGAATTCAAGATCTTAAGTTAGTGGTTTAGAAAAGATAGTGCAGTCTTATTATATGCTTACTATTTAAATTTTTTCTTTAAATATATTTCGTTTGAGTTGAAAGTAATCGATCAAGTTAAACTAACAAAACCCGTTCTAAATCCGCCTCTTAAGATATCCAATTATTAATTTTGATGGTTGGAAATATATAGTATGATGAAATTAATTAATATTGAATCTTGGAATTATAATTATTTTTTCTTCAGGAAAAGGAATACAAGGAAGCACTTGATGCATTCAATGCAAAGAGCAAGGAAAAAGCTCAGCTTGTTACCAAATTAATGGAGGTAGGCCTTTTTGCTTCTTGTCTATTTGACTGATCATATATTTTAGATCAGATTATAAAATTTATCTTTAAATATTTATTTGGTCATGAAATTTGAAAATTCTACTCTTCAAATATTTTCAAATTTCAAAAACTAGCCAAATGGAAACTAACACTATACACTAAAAGAAAAATAGAAATAGACAAATTCTATCGCTAAACAGCAAAACTCCGTTGTTATTCCTCTTTAACAATGAATTAACAAAAAAAATCATGCTAGCTACGTGCTACTTAACGATTTTCTAAGTTAATATGTTTGTATTTTTGATATATTTTATTTTTTTCCCTTGTGTTAACAATTGACAGTTGGTAAGCGAAAGTGAAAAACTGAGGATGAAGAAATTGGAGGAGCTGAGCAAGCATATAGAAGCCTTGCACTAATTAAAACTACTTTTATATAACTAAAAAATTGATGTATTGATCAATTGAAACTCTCACATTGAACTTTTTTAGTTTGTTACATTTTTTTTTCTATGTTTGTTGTATTTTTTTTTTTGGTTTTAAGTTTGACAAGTCAGGTCTAATTTGACATCCTTAAATAGGATAAATGATGTTTGGTATTTTTCTAATTTGAATTTCAGATGTAAATTGTGAAGATGTGTCTTTTTTTTTTGTATGATGATCATAATTCATGGATTTCCCTTCATGAATTTCACTATATTGAACTGATTTTCTTTTTCCAATTCTCTTCATATTATTTGTTTTATCAACTTTAAGAGTAACAAAAGGTAGTCAGAGTGAAGTTCTGACGCTCTTGACTAAGGGCAGGTCAAACATGATTGATAGATTAATAGGTTGACAAAACTTCTCAAGATGAGGTGCATATAACACTTCAAGCAAATCCCACATTGGAATGAGAAGAGGAAAATGGAGAGTTTTATAAGGCATAATAACTCAAATTCATATGGTACGTGTGCTTTTGAGGCTCGAAATGATGTAATCTAAAAGATAAATCTGTACTATTCTAAACCCAAAATAGACAATATTTTAACTAACAAAAAGAGTATATACTTATACATACTTGGTGCTTCTTTATTTGGCAAAACTATTTTCTGGACAATTATCTATCACATGTGTCATTGTACAAATATCATTCAAGGGCTAAAGATTTATGCAAAAATATATATTGTGTGCGTGTCCTTTAATGATATTTCACCGATAAAGATGTAGCCTTAAGGTAATCCGCTTATTTGTTTTGCTTCCAGGTCCATTTCTAACATGTGCGAGCCTAATCTCTTTCTCTGATTCAACAAGCTCAATAAAGGATGGGGTCACTTCCTTTCGAGAAGCTATTCACAACTTCAATTAAAGATTGGATTGAGGAATAAATATTCATTCTATAAAGAGTCAATGCATGACTTGTTCAAAACTAGCTAGTGGAAACATTAGGTTACCATTCGATTCTACTAGGAGAACGATCTTAAGAATGAATACTCATATGGATCAACATGTCAACTTCAAGGATCTTATTTAAAACAATCTCTTGAGTTTTCCTTTATTCAAACTAGTTTGCAAGAAAACAAATTTTCATGCATTTCTAAAATTAGAATGGAAGGAGTGAAAATGATTAGAACTAGAAACAAGAAAATCTAGTTCTTTTTTAATGTTTAATATATGTTTAATCGATTGTTTAAGATTCATATCGAAAAATTTATTAAAGAGGCCTCTATTCCCATGTCGGAACCAAAGAATTATGATTAATAATAAAGAAGTATTTGTACTTACTTTCCACTACAATCTTTCGTGATAGAAAACTTAACTTTAGAAAACATAGAGAGTAAAAATTGCAAATAGAAAAACATTGAGATGCTAAACTATTAACTACCTAAACATAATGAACTAAAGTGACAAAATACATATTATTATTATTATTATTACTCTTTTCCTTTGTCACTGAAAACATTAAACCCAAAGAGAAGCTCAGCAATGGAAATTGTTGAAAAACTGCAAAACCCTAACAATGGAGATGAAATTAAGCTCAACCCCACATCAAATTCAAAGCCAAAAGTAGTAGTAATAATGGGAGCAACAGGTTCTGGAAAATCAAAACTTGCTATTGATTTGGCTTCTCACTTTCCTATTGAAATCATCAGCGCTGATTCTATGCAGGTATTAGTTATATCTTTGTGTATTCTCATAAATTTGAAATCTTTTTGTATTTACTGCTAACCCTTTTCGTTTCTTGGTTAGGTTTATCAAGGATTGGATGTTCTTACCAATAAAGTTACTCCCCAAGAGCAAAAAGGTACTTTGTTTCCCTGTTTTTGCAGTGTAATTATTCATGTATGTTATAGATCAAACGCTTATTATTATGCCAATAGTTATATTAGAGGCAACTAACTGCACCACACAAGCGCTATGTTTGATCATGACTCCAATCATGGCCACCCCAGACCCGGCCTTGCCATAGGCAGGATGTTGGCGTTACCCAACAATTTGTATAATTTTAGATGCTTGTGTTTCCAGACTAGAAGTTTACATTTTGTTTGAATGGTTGTTATCAGGGGCAGAGCTAGAGTGTCAGCTACTGGTTCGGCTGAATCCAGTAACTATGGTTCAAAATTTTGTATTTGTTTTAAAAGTTCATTGAATATGTACAAATTAGTATCTACTTTAGAACCTAGTAACTTAAAAATATTAAAATCAAGAACACATAAGGTTCAAATTCTGATTCCACCTCTTGTTACCTATTGTATTGTATCTTATTGTTGTATTAATCGAATGTTGGCTATGCTTGTTACTTGTAACTTTTATGTATTTGTATTGCCAAATTCGTTTTTATGTAACGATGAATAATGCCAGGAACAACCCATTGGGTGGTGTCGTGTTGTTAGCTTATATTCTTTTCATCATACTTTTATTATCTAAATTTTTTATTTTTTACCCTTTACCCTATCTTTTTTATAATAACCCTACTTTCTTTGTTATACTATAAGCTTATTCTTCAGATTGCTGGTGCATGGCATTATAAAACAGCGGGAAACGAGACATCTAGCCAAATGTTGTATTAATCAATACAATAATAACAATACAATATAATACATATGAAACAATATATAACAATCATCCAAACAAGCTATTAAGAAAGTGGAGAGACTCTTGACACATTAGTGGAATACAATATTAATAGTATTAAAGAGTTTTCAAGTGTATATTTTGAATGGACCAAAACAGAAAGGTGCTGTATAAAATGCAACAGAGTGCTTTATTTCTTCATACCTTTGTGAGTATCTGATTTTTGTTTCTTTTGGGTTGTTGTGTCACTGACAGGAGTGCCTCATCATCTTCTTGGTACTATCAGCCCCTGTGTTGAATTTACTGCCAAGGATTTTCGTGACTCAACTATCTCTGTGAGGCCTCTTTCTTGATGATCTCAATTCTTGTATTTATGTACGAAGCTAATAGTATGTCCATGGTCATTGGATGCTGATATAGTGATATTATAGTTACCATCAAAGTTGTGTCTTAAGCAATGGCTCTAATGCTCATTCCTTTGCTTTTCAAATGAGTAAATATGTTCCTTGGGCGTTTCCTTTTGCCTTGTTGCTTGAAATTTCTCCTTCTACTGAGGTTTGTTAACTTCTTGAAGTCTATAGGCAAGACATATTCTCTAAAGTTGTTGGTCTTTGATAGGAGGGACCGACTCTATCCATTGTTTTTACTAAATTTTCAAGGTGAAAGTATAGAAAAGAAAACCCTCTCTACCTACAAATAGATGTAGGTATTTCTTTCGTACATACCACCCCACTCCCATACACCAATTTTAGTGACTCAAAAAGATATTCCTCGTTGTTTAATTAGTTAACAAATGGACATATACTCATGTCATTAATTAACTTTATACGGGAATAAATATGCTAAAAAAGTTCACGACTAATTTTTTTTTTTTGAAACTGGTAACTTAAAGTTCACGACTAATTGTCTACAATTAAGTTAAAAAAAGTGACTTTATCCAAAAAAAGTTACAGAAAGTTGTTCTCAGAATGATCAAGAATTTTTAAGTGGGCCAGCTTAAAGGTCAGGCCTCTGTCTCACCTGATGACAAGTATAGCCTCCTTTGTCCTTAACGGCAGTGTTCCCTTCCTTTTCAATACTTAAGAAAGTATTTCATGGCCCAACTATTATTACCACATTCTCTACCATAGAATCTGCGCTTCTGAGTAATCTAAGAGGCCTCTATGAAGAATGTGGTTCTTCATTTCAACAAATAAATGTTAATGGTGTTAGTGAAACAAACCAACCTTGGTGGCTTTTGCCACAAGGCTACATAACCAGCCTATCTTTCCTATAGTAAGTTTGATTTCTGTCTTTCAGTTATCTCTCTGGGAGAATATTGTGCGGAGGATCCACCGAGTTTAGAAGGTTGTGATTGGTCCAAAGGGCAAGTCACATATGGATTTCTCGGTTATCAAAATAATATAAAAATATTGTGCAGAGGAAAAGGTCTTGAAATGTATATATCCATCAATGGTCATATCTCTCTACTTTTTTTTTTTTTGATAAGGTAACTTTGTATTCACACCAAAGAACTCATCAAGTAAAAACTGATGAGGTGGGATTTACAACCCCAGAGGGCATCCTGATAACCAAAAACCCAAAAAAGAACTTTACAATTGTCCTATGAAGTCCACTAGACTTACTACCTCCCCCACCATATCCTGTTTACACCAAAAATACAGCAAACTCAGACTCTTTATCTTGATCTTCTGAATGCTGCTAGCTTGCCCGTCATGGGATCTTTCATTCCTTTCCTTCTAAAGTGTTCACCAGATTGAAGCTGGAATATATTTCCACCAGTCCTCTTTTGATCTTCTTCTTCTGCTCATTCCTTCCCAGTGTTTCAGCATGTCTAAAGAAGTTTTTGGCAATACCCACCTAACTCCAAGTATACATAAGAACATGTGCCACAGATTTACAGCTGTTTTGCAATGTAGGAATAAGTGGCTGTTAATCTCTGCCTCTTTATCACACATATAACACCTTGAGCAAATCTGTATACCTCTCTTCTCTGTAACCTTTCGTGAGTTAAACATGCTTTTCTGATCACCAGCCATGAGAAACATGACACCTTTAGTGGAATTTTGATCTTCCAGATTAGCTTCCATGGCCACTCCATTCTCATTCTCTGGTTATGATTCAAATTCCAGTAGCAGGATTTCACTGTGAAACTCCCTTTGTTGTGCAACTTCCATATTGGACTGTCAGGTCCTTCTGTGACACCTGGGAATGGGTCCAGCACCTGCAACAGTCCAGCTACTCTACTAATCTCCGAGGTCATTTAGAGCCCTTCTGAAAATTAGGTCCCATCCTTGAGGGGTCCATACCTGTGCCACTGTAGCCATCTGTTGTAGACTTAGAATAAATAGATCTGGGAATAAGGTTTTTAAGTCCCTATCCCCTATCCAAATTTCATTCCAAAAATCAGTTTGAACCCCATCTCCAATTCTGAATGATATATTGGAGGCGAAAGAAGGCCATAGTCTTCTGATAGTTTTCCAAACAGAGCACCCAAAAGCACCTGTTACTTCATCAGTGATCCAATTATTTTGAAGACCATATTTACTTGAGATGAATCTTCTCCATAATGCCAAATCTTCAATACAGAACCTCCAAAGCCACTTTTTCAACAAACTAACATTCTGTACTTTCAACTTTTTTATCCCCATACCCCCTTGTATTTTTTTTATTTTTTTTGATAACCGAGAAATCCGTCTGTGACCCGCCCTTTGGACCAATCACAGCCTTCTAAACTCGGTGGATAATGGGCCCGCCCCTCTACCCTTCTCCACTTAAATACCGGGCTTCGCTTTGCATGGTGTGGGGCTTGAACCTGCGACC